>BGPR01008878.1:14183-60915 GCA_013235015.1 Araneus ventricosus | reverse complement strand
GAAACATTGTTTTTCAAAATTCAATTTCATTACTAAAAATACAAATGTTAAAATAAAAGTATTGGTCTACTAGAAGTTGACAATATTACCCAACAAAATAAATGGTCATTAATTGACTACATCTTACAGCATAATTGGATGGTTATTTTAAAGCTAAAGAATTTTGGAAACAAAATTTTCAGTGTGTATATACGCTATGCTTTTAATAAAATTTTATATATGTTAACTGAAATAAAAATTACACAAACAATTATTCAAGTATACAGGGTGTTCACTCTTATCATGGCCCAATAGCTAATTTCTAAACCATTTGAGATAAGACACCTAGTTCCAATTGGAAAAATGCTTTAAATGATGAGAAGAATAACCTTGTATATAAAATATTATCTTAAATAAAGTAATGCAAAAGCAACTGATTGCAAATAGCAAAACAGGATCTTGAAAATAAAAGTGTTTAGTTTACTATCAAAAATCAAAATTTGTTAAACAAGTTCAAGTATTCAATGCAAATTTGTGAGTTAACCTTTTTACACGACATTCACTGAAATTTTATTACAAGAAAATAGGGGTAACCAGAAAGAATGTGGCCATACACAAAGCTCTAAAATCTGTATTTAAAATTAAAACTTAATAAAAGATAAAAAGCTTACACACAATTAGTGTATCTTACCAATAAATAAATAAAATAAAAAAAGGTTTTATAAACAAACAATATGGATTGAAAAGTTCCTCAGATAATATAATTCAAAGAGCTAATTCATTTTTCAATCAGACAAAATTACATCAAAATAAATGTTACATCGAGTATTTTTTAAAACAAATAATAAAAAAAAATAAAAAAAGTAATCATAAAAAAAAATGAATAAATAAAGTTCTGGAACAATAATTTCTTGAAAGACATACTTACAAGTAGACAATTAATTAAAATATATTAAAATAGTTTTATTAACATACATTATACAAATACATATTCAAAAATAAATGACTACCACTTCAAATTTCCTTTACAGTTAATTTATATACAATGAAAGGCAAGAAGAATAATGAATGACAAAACTTTCAGCTTCTGAAAGTTAAAATTTAAGAACTGATAGTAAATGTGTTATTTTAATACGTTAAAAACTTTTGAATTTCATCATTTTAATTATATTAAATTTTGTATTAGTGGTTTTATATTATTAATTCGTGCCAAAGGCATGGAAAGTTCATGAACATACTGATATGAAATCAGAATATACAGTGCATTGTGGGATGGGCCTAATTAACCCTCTCTAAGGCACAGGCTTTCTCTCAGATATATTTTGCATTCCTCAGACCAAATCAGGTGGTAAGAGTTTTCTGTCCTTTCAGTTGTATTCATAACCTTCAAGGAATGGAGATTAACTCTATCGATACAGGACCATCCCATACGCCCCTTCAAACAAAAGATGAGAGCCATCCGAAACATCCGAATGTCACTCTGAAATTTCCACCCCCTTTCGTTAAGTGTGATTGATTTCACACCCGCGGCACATGCTTTCTGCGTTAGAAAGGCTCACCCAGATGTGTTTGGGGAAGAGGGGAGTTTTCTTACAATTTGGACAATGCCAGCTGTCATTGTAGTTTTTGAGGGGGAAAGAGAATCTCCCTTTTATATTTGATAGAGGAGCTTGGACGTTCCTGTCTTTTGAGGCCCCTTATTTCAATGGCCTTAGGAATCAGAGGGTTAATGAAGTTTTGGCTTCATCAACCATCGCCTAAGGCCGGAAACCACAATTTTGATCTCTCTGATCATCACCCCTAAAGTTACATTTTTTTTTCTTATATGAATTTTTCTTTACTTATTTTAAGTCATATACTATTTTAATTATTTAATACATTCTGGACTTAGCCTAGTCAGTGAATTTCCTTTAGAAATTGTGAATGATTATCTAAAATTGGTGTGGCAAATGCTGATACTTTTTTCTAGTTTCACGATGGCCCCTAAAGAGAACAATCTTAGCTACAAGAACGATTTGCTAGAAATCTGAGGAATGTTTTCACAATACTATGGAAATAAAATAATATAAACAAAAATAATTATATTTTAGGTATTTAAATTATAAAAATTAAGGACACAGGAGATAAAAGCAAACAAATATGTGATCTGAAAGATTGTTCAATGTATCTATTTTTTTTATATCGCTTCACTTTCTCTGTTGTTCTTATGTTTTTCTCATCTTGAGGATATTTTTATTTTTTTGTCTTTGCTCCATGCATTTTCCTTACAAAAAAAAAAGTAAAATTCACCTCATCCATCCAGACCGGAAAGTAGCCCAACAGCTCTAAACATGGGTATGTAATTGGTGTAATGTAACCACTTATACAAATGTTCTTCCTTTTCTGTTTATAAAATTCTTATTATATTAAACAATATGAATATGATTATTTTGAAATTTAAATAAAATTAATACCTTATAGTATTCCCAATGTTTGGGTTCATAATCCTCAGGAATCTCTGACAAAGTTGCTGGTCCAATGAAAATGTTGACATAAAGAATAAGAAGGACTATCGGTACAACTCCCAGAGTTATGTAAAAATGCAAATCATCTTTAAACTTGGTATACTGAAATCTACTAGGAGTTATGTGCATTGTGCGGTCACCATGTCCACCGGACATTTTACGAATAGCTAAACGTATGAAAATACATTATTAATGGCTGTGCGTAGTCGAATAGAACATAAAAAAATATCAATCTTGTACTAATCTATATATTTCTGTCTAAGAAACAAGGTAAACAAACAGTAAAAATATTTTTAACAAAAATCGAATGCTAAATTTGACAATATACTAGGGTCATTCCATGAAAATAGTTACCTTTTACACCAAAATAAAATTTCATTGTAACTGTAATTGTAATACAGCATTTTTTTCAGTGAAATTTCTAGTTTCTAGATCTGCCACCAGAATTTTCCACTAGTGGCTGATTTGAATTATATTTTAGAAAGAACACACGCTTGTATTTGAGTGTTTTTAATCCTATTTTTTCTACTTAGCTCACAACTTATTTTATAAACTTATTTTCATTTTTCCTGTTCAATGAATACATTTTTTGGAAGATTGTACAGCTAACTACCTGTCAAGAAGACAATTTCTGAATATCTTAAGAGGTAATTATATTTTTCTCAACAAATATTTACTTAGTTGTTCTTTGTTACGTTAGTCACAAAATTCTTAATTTTCTCTCTTAAATTACAGAGAGTACTTCTAGAATTTTTATTTTGTGAATTTTCTTAACTTGTTAGCTAACTTATATGAATTATTTAAAAATTTTAATGCAGTTCTATTTATTAATTATTTAGAGCTGTGACTAACGTAATTTATCAAACGTGACTAACGTAACAAATATTATTGTTACGTTAGTCACATCATTCTTGACTCTTTAAAATAACTTTCTCCTTTTAAAATTTCAAAAAGTATTGCTAGCATATTTTAAAAAATTAAAGAATCTCTTTTTTTTCTCAGAAATCAAAATGGCGGGAACAATCACAGCAGAAAGAAAAGGAAAGATCCGTGCTGGACAAAGTGAAGCTAAAAAGCTTGAAGATAAAATAAAAGGCAAAAATGGAATTAGAGCTTTAAGACTAAAAAGAGAAGGGGATAAGAAACTGAAAAAAAAAAGGAAACTGAAACAGCAAAACTGAGAATGTGAAAGACGAGAGCGAAAAAAAAGTCAGTCTGCTATGAGCCAACCGCCGACTTTCAGAGCATAATCATCACCACAAGTATTACGAAAAGCAGTAAGGAAAGTTAAGAAGTCTTTGCCTACTAGTCCAATTAAAAATCAAGCAGTTGTGGAGAAATTAGCTTCGCACATAGGATTCCTAATTCCATCTACTAAACCTCAGAAGAATAATGGCCTGAATGTGTGAAAGCTTTTTACTATCAAGATGATGTATCAACATCCTGGAAAAAAAGATGTAAAGTCCATTCGAAATATAGAGACCAATAAAAAAGCACGTTTGCAGAAACATCTGTTAAGGTACAACTTAAAAGATGCATTTCAATTATTTAAAATTGATCATCCTAATATTGAAATTGGGCTCTCAAAATTTTGTGAACCCTCAGAAGTTGAAACTGTGGGATGTAGATCAAAGTATGCTGCTGCCCATATTGCAAGAATTTTGCTTTCCTTTTAAAAATGAGTAAATGGAAAAGGAATAATATTAAAACTGCCAATGAATAATCAAGTTAATTGTTTGCAACAAATATAACGTTGATTGCATTGGTCAGATGGTGCATCAGCACATTTTAAGAATTGATATAGCATATCATTGCTGTTTTCTAATGCAGTATTTTGCGAGTAGAACTAAATTGCTTTGTACCACGGAAAAGGGCCTCGTGGTGGCATTGGTGCAGTTTTGAATCGTCATGTGTGGAAGAAGGTGCTGCAGAGACAAACCATCATCAAAAGTGCCAGTGAGTTTTCAAAGTGGATGCAGCAGACATGAATATAAAATGCCTTTTTGTAGAGAAGAAAGAAATTCTGCTTGAACTGGCTGCAGTTGAGAAAGGTTTTGAATTAATTAATGAGCTCAAAGGCAAACAGTCTTGTCACTGTATAAAAAAAGCAGGCTCTTCAAGTGTTAACATGTTTTTAAACACTGCAGATGATATTGCCTTCAAAACTAAAATCGGTATCCTGGGATCAAAAGTCAATGATTTCTCGAAAAGTAGTGCAACTTTCATAGAGTTGGAGAAATATTTCAGTGTCTATTATAATGACAACTGGTATATAGGATGAGTAACAGAATACAATGCAAATTCAGAAATGTGCCTGACTTAGGCTTCAAGTGACCAGGTGTTGCTGATGTGGAAAATAGTCCAGAAAAAATTCATTTTGTCATAACCTATTGAACTAAGTGGAAACCTCTCATTTTATATCAAATATGAAACTAGAAGAGACATTATTGCCCTTTACAAAAAATTTAAGAAAGGACTCCATGTGTATGAAAATTGCTTTGTATCAACTCTTCATTTTTAAACACTTTATTAATGATGATCCAACTGTTACGTTAGTCACACCATTGAAATAATAAAAACATCAATAAATAATTATTGTTGATTATTAATCAATCCAAAATTGTTCTTACTATAAACTTAATAGTCCTATGTAATACTATAATTAATTACAGATTTTTTTATTAACAAAATTCAGAAAAATCTAGTGCTAAAGCCAAGCTATCTTTTATGTGGTAACAAAATTGTTACGTTAGTCACAAAGTTAAAAACTTAATTTAATTTGGTTGAATCATTATCTTTTAAAATAATTTCTGCATGGATATGTTATATTGACTAGTATTACATAAAATCTAAGGATAAAAGTTTTCATCAGAGATTATTTAAGAGCATTTTGTCATATTATAGCTTGTTAAAATCTTTCCAAAGTTACGTTAGTCACAATGGAATGACCCACTATGAAATACGAAAAAAATTTTTACATTAAAATAGAAGAAGAATAAAACTCCAAAATTCTGAATTTAAAAAATATACTGCTCAATTTCTGTTAAACACCAATACTGGAGTCTATATATATATGAAAATATATATATATATATGTTAAAAGGGAACTTCTGACATCAAGCAGAACTATATTGATATTAAAAGGGCTCTTCTGCAAAGAAGTCTTCTTCTAACATCATATGGAAACCATGATGCTGTACCAAAGTGTGGCTGTGAATGGTACAAGACAAGTTTTTACACAAAAGATGCATTCGCCTTCATCAAATTAAAAACAAAATTTAATTTCCACCAACAATGCAGAAGTCCCCTTTTAACATCAATAGATTCATATACAAACTGTTATAGGTATGAAATGGATACCAAGAACATACTTAAACACAATTGTTAATTTCATACTAAAATATGTGTATTGTTTCAGATATAGGAAAATACAAATTTGTAAAAACATTTTTAAAAAATGGGTTGAATCCTAGTTTAATGTACACACTGAGTTAGTCTCCAAATGGTAACCCAAACAATCTAGCCAACTAGTTATGCTAGCAACCCTTTAGTTAGATTATTTACAAAATGTTTGTGTTGTCGAGTTGTATACCTACTTCACGAATCTTAAAAGAAATGAAATATAAGTAAAAGATAATTACCAATTTAAAAAATTTTGTTGAAATGTTGATTTAATTTCTTATTATTAAGGTTATTTTAGATCAAGATAAAAACATTATGGCATTATTTTCAAAGTGAACTCATGTAAAAATAATGTTTTTCTTTTCAATTCGTTAATGAATGATTTTTTGGAATTTGTTATAATTAAAATCGTCTGCTCAATCTTTCTGATTGAAAGAATTTTATTGAAATGTTGATGCAATTTCTTATAATTAAAGTTATCTTGAATAATAATATTCATATTATGGGGTTATTTTTAAAGTGACTAGTAGTAAGTATAATGAGTAAGCGCATTTATTCCTTGCAATTCATAGTTTTAAAAAGCATCTGTCGCGAGTATTGGGGATGGAAACTTTTTTTTTATAAAAGTTCTTAACGATTCTGTGTTGTTTCTGTTATATCTACTCATTGTCTGAGATCCTTAAGTTCAGTGTGCTAACAAAGCCAAAGGGTGTTTTTTTTAATTAAAAAAATTTGACCAGTGCCCACTTGAGATGATGCAGGCATATCATGTGGGCACCGGATAACTGCTAAATATTGGCCATTACAAAAACCGGTACAGCCGGATTGCAGAAATTTTGCATTCATAGCAGACTAGCTACCTAAATGTTCAAAAAGCAAACTTCTTAGATAGACATATCCTAACCAATAAAGCTTAAAAAATAAATTCTCAAATACAATTAAAAAAATCTTTTGGAATTTAAGTAGTTAATCTTTAACTACAATTCGTCATTTCATTGTTTACTTTAGCTATCTTGCTTGGCAACTTGGCGTAATGAAGTGTGTACACTACACTAGGATTTTACTAAAAAATGTAATATGGCCATTTAAAACAGAGTAAAATATTTTTTAAAAGGTGCTACTGGGTTAACCTGGAGTTTACAGTGCCTGCCTACTTCATTCCTCTTAGGATCGCCAAATCTTTGCCGCTAAGAACGGCGATGAGAGAACATATGTTTTGGTTGCGTCTAGATGTTTTTTAACAAGTGACAAGCGTGCATGCGCACAAATTGATCCTTTCATCGGTGTTTTCCTTACCAGGCTATATTGCGGCATGTTTCGAATGAACTGTTTTGTTCAACTCTTCAATGCAATTGGTCGATAAATTTGAATAAAATTTCGTTTGGAATATCGGTTCAGTACCGTGTATGATATTCTGTGTGTTTCGTTTCTCAATAAATAAGCGAAGCTACGATTATTCTGCTATGCTGAAAGCGAAGCCGCTGATGTTTTTTTAAGTTAAAAAATTGGCCCGGTACATGCTTGAAATGCTGCAGGTATTGCGTGCGGAAATTTTCGTTTTCGGAATTTTTTAAAAAACGTAGATTCCTAACATTCAATGAAAAAGTGGAGCCACTAGTTTCCTACTATGCGGAAAGGGAAGTCGCTGATGGTTTTTTAAAGTTAAAAAATTTGCCTGGTACACACTTGAAATGCCGCTCAATCTCTCGTTTTCAGGTGACGCATGCGCAAGAGAGCAATAAAAAGCATACTGCACATCAAAACAGTAATTGGCGACGGCACATGAAATTGCATTAAGAAGAATTGGCGAGATGCAGGCTGGCACCGTAAACTCCAGGTATACCCTTGCACAAAAGACAAATATTTTTTTTAACATGAAAAGATTATTTACAATCTATTTACAACAAAACTTTATCCAGCTAACAAGATAGAATTCGCAAAGATTTTTATTTTTCATCTTATGGCATCTCACTATGGCACTGCCATTATATTTCAGGGTGCGTACTCAAATTTCTAGAAAAAAAGTAAGCACTTTTTAAGTACTTTATAAGCACCTTAAGGGGAAAAGTAAGGACTCGCAAAATCTTTAATGCCGATGATCATCCTTTTTTCTTCTTTTAACTTAACAGGATTTAAGTAATAAAATATACAAGAGAGAATACCTATCCTACTGTCATGACTAGAATATATTCTCATTAACTTGCTACAGGAAAACATTTCTACATGAAGAAAAATAAACCAAAAATATTTATGCAACAAGATTTTGAGGTACAAAATTAAATGCTAAATCATTAATTTCAATTATTTTTATACATAAAATAGTTCTTGCTCACAAACTCATAACATCTTCTTAAAAATAATGAGTTTTTAAGCGCCATGATAAAAAATAAGCACTTTATACAAACTTTGAATAAAAAGTAAGCACTTTTAAGGGTCTTCTAAAATGAAAATAAAAAGTAAGCAGTTTTTAAGCACTTTTCATGACTGTACGCACCCTGTATTTCCACTTCACTTTCTCAAATGTACATGTACTTGAAGTGCGAGATTTTAGATTTAATGGACAGAATTTTAGTAATGAGCTTACGCTTTTTTTTTACTTTCCTAAAATGCAATTATAAGGAGTTTTATTTTATTACTAATAAAGAATGTACATCAAGTATTTGACATCAAACACAATTTCAAATCTAATTTTCTATTAGATATATTAACCATCACATAATTCATGATATTCGATTTTATGGACACCATTTTGCTTCAAATAGACTGTTAAATTGAGGACTAAATGGTCAGTGGTCTTCAAAAAAAAGTTCATTACTGGTTTAAATTTTAATAAAAGAAAAAAATGATGACGGTGATTCACATAAACCAGGAAGAAATTCCGACCTGCCGAAGCATGCGGAAGAAAAAAGAAAAATCTGACCAGCAAAATAGTGCTCTATAAAGACTCAATCATGACCATCAAAGACATTCTATCATGAATCAAGAACGCGTTCACTAAAAATTTAAAAAGTGCCACTCTGGAAGTCGCAAGTATACAGAGCCAACAACCTACATCCACCTCAGACAGGAAAACCTAAAGACCTATTTTTTTCTTTTTTTTAAATATTGTAACTCACTAGTCCACAATTTTCTGTCCTATATTACAAGTGGTCCTCTAATCATGTCCTTCAATGCAGAATATGTTACATAAGATGCAGATCGTAACAAAATTTTTACAATGTTATTTACATGTATCCAAGCACTATTCCAGATACAAAAATCTATAATTTGACTACTATCTAAATATAGTTTCCAAAATTTAACTCCTTGAAATTTACATTAACACAATACAAGATAAAATTTCCAAACAATTGAAAGACAGCATAGCACACAATATGTTGAATGTTACAAGCTTGCTGTTAAAAACAATTAATCCAATTGTGAAGTTCCAGAAAGTAGAAAAGGTCCCAGAAGCAGAAAGTGCTTAAAAGTACATCGCAGAACAAACACGGTCTTTGCAGAACATTTCATCCTTTTAAAAAAAAGGCCATTAATGAGCTTGAATCAGAGATCAACCAGATTAATGAAATTAATAGTATTTAATATTTCTATTCCTGTGTTGGAAGTAATTTGTGAATCGTGGGGATCCACAATCAACAAAATTGTTCAAAAAAGACCCACTGCAATTGATGGGATGATGCAGCAGTTAGAACGACTGACAAAAGAATGTTTATTTATTTAAATGATGCACCACCTGGCCATAAATCTGTCAGAAAGTTGTTAAAAGAGGCCATTGTCACAATGTATGGGCCAAATTTTCATAAACATTTTCTGAACAGTACTTCCCCATTAAGGTCCCTGGAGACTGGGGGACTGTTCCCTTTCGTGCTAACGACAGTCTTTCTCTCTCCCTTTTTTTTCTCTGTTTAATTATTATTTTTCTCCACCGTCCCACTAAGGGTCTTACACCCTTTCGGGTAGGCCGGGTCTCTTCCCTTTCCCCATTAATGTTGCAGAATCTGACTTCAAAATTCATCAATAGAATTGCAAATTCTGAATGTATGCCTTTGTTTTAAATAATTAATTTTAACGTAATGTTTTGTCATTAATGAGTGATAAAGATACTACTGGTTAATTAGTATTTTTATATCTATTTTGCATTTTACTGTGGTCCACCAAATTTGAATAAAGTGCCTGCAGAACATTTCTAACTGTTTGAGGTCATGTTTCAGAACACTGGATATAATTCTGCTCCTGGGGAAAAGGTGATTCACATAAAATAAGTCAAGATGAAAAAATAAATAAGAGTCGATTCTTCATAACAAAATTAATATCTTAACTAATGAAAAAGTTTTTTTAATTGCAATGGACAACAGAATTATTTTTTAAAGCAATAAATATACAGGTAGTATTGAGCATGCACATATTTTCGGTTAAATTGTTTATAATTTTATTTTTTAAATAGGAGATTTATGAAGTTTAAACAAGATAATAGAGCTGTTTTACTAAAATATCATTAAATTTTCAATAATATTTTACGATATTATTCTTTATAATAAGCATATCCTGAGAAGGTCATTTACTCTACGCTGTGACGCTGAATGATATAAATGAATACCTTGAATAATTTCATTACGCTTATTGTTGAGGAAAGCTTTTCTAACAGCAAAACTCGATATTCTACTAAAATTGCACAAAGTACTTAAGACGGTCATTGTTTTTAGTTTCTAATTTTCAGACCGCACACATTGGGGACGAATGACGAAAAAAACGCAAACACAAATAAACAAAACGGCGAAACGTGTTGCCACGCAAAATAAAATAGTAGAATTAATAATATTCCATATTTTAGAAAGGAAAGAAATAATGGGAAATAAAATTGAAACAATATTACGCTATTGTCAATGGTTTCAACTTTATAAAATTCATAAAGAAAATATTTAACTGTTTTTATCCTTTAAATATAGATAAACATCTCATGCTGGGTTATTCCCAGAAAAAATGAAATCTATCTAAACACTGATAGTCATGACAATTATAAGAATAAAAATGCTGCAAATTATAACTCAAAAATTTGAAATAAGTTTCTCTTTCATAAACAATTTCGCTTCATGTCAATATTTATTTATAGATTATTATTATTTTTTATTTTAATTCCCTAACGATTTCGGTTGTCGGTCTCGTTTGTGGCAATATGTTTCGTGAGCTGCTGTTATTTTGAATAACAAATTGTTTTATTAGAGTTTTTATAAATTGTGATTATTTTATGATACTTCACAGTTGATCAAAATTTTTTCCATAAAGAATTCAAACAATAGGTATGTTTGATATCCACTAGAGTGAAATTTCGCTTTACGTTTTCTACAAATATAGAAAAAATGCCTTCTAAAGCAGAAGATATTCTCCAAGGTTTTAAATTGTATCCTTTTAAATTTTGATCATCATGAAAATATTTCTTTCTCTTTACATTTATTGGGTAATAGATAAAATGGTTATTTTTGTTTATCGTCTGTTCTTCGGGAGGTTTTTTTCCTTCAAATAGTGTTTTTATATGAAATCATGGATACCTATAATGTTTTGAAGTAAATGTTAAGTACAATTTAATATTTTTCTTTTGTGTAGAATAATTCCTCTAGGATTGGAGAAAAAAAATACAGTTTTGCGTATTAGATTAAATCATTCACTGTAATTTGTGTTATATTACTCAAATTTATAGAATTTCTTTAACTATTTTAAATTGAATTCCAGTTAGATTTTTAGAATATATTACAAAAAAACTTGGAAGTGTATCACAAATATGTGAAATTCACTGCACACCAGTAACAGAATGTAAAGAAGAATAGAAGTAACGGAATTTTAGAAATATCGTCACTAATGCATGATCAAGAATCTTTTAAAAAAAGCAATTAAAATACTAATTCCTTTATGGAACAATTATTTCCTATGAACGAGTTTTCTGGTTTGTTTACTTACATTAAAAATCTTGACTTGATTTGCTTGTATGTTAAACTTCCACTTTGAAGATCCATTGACTTTACACCTTGACTTGAATTAGAGGGGTTATGGGATTTGAAGCAACAAAGGCTGTAATCCCCACTTTACACCCGAATTGCGTTGTACAAGCTGTAAACAAGCCAGAAAACTTGTCTATTTGCAACATAAACAAATTTTGTTGTAACTGAACTGTATAAAAAACACTGAAGGGGTATTTTTTTAACCTTGAAGCTGAATTTTAAACAAGTTTGTAAATTTACAAAATCTAAACAAAAGTTTACTTTATTTGCACTCATTTTCTCTTTTTATGCTGAATCATATCAAAATTAGTTACAGAAGAACCCCAGGAATCCAAAATTTCGGATAATCTGAACATCGTTTTTATTTTTATTTTCTGAAAAAATTTCACTGAAAATTGAAAGAAAAATAACAATTAGGAATCATAAACAAAGCTAATGTTTATTCTTAACTTGAAAAAAGTATTTGAATTGGTCTTTAAGGGCGAATACAGCACCTTAATTAGTAGCAACGAACTCGGATATCTTTTTACTCTCGACTTGTTTGCCACCGTATTGTGCGAATTGCTGTGCGCTCTTTCCATATGCCTTCAAAGAGCACCCAGAGTTCATACTCTACTGCATTTGGTGTATCAATAGTATTTTACCGAATTTTCCGGATAATCTGAATTTCCGAAATTCCATACAAAGATCAGCCCCAATTAGTTTGGATTTCTGGGGTTCTACTGTAATTGATATACCATGAAGTTGTGATTGTAAAGGCAAAATTGCTTAGTTAGATTAAGAAATCTTAAATGTAACAGATATTTACTGGCCAGAACTTTCTTGGAAATTCGTATAAAAACCCTTTCCTTTGTTTTATATACTTTTTGGTACATAAACTTATGAAAAGGAATAAATAACCTGTATTATCCAGAATTACCATCGTATATCTGTGATAAGTTTTGAAAGTAAATGAATTGAGCAAGATATCTGAGCTTGACATACCAAGAAGGAGATACATTTATTTCCATTGTTTTATTTTAATACTGTGCTTTTCAAAAGAAACCTTTGTTTTTATTGGCACTTTTTCTTTTGTGGCCTGTATAAACATCAGCCTTATTTAATTTGCCTAGTTTTTGGCATGCTTAGCATACAATATTTTAGAAAAGTTCAAGATTTGTATAATTGAAACAAATAAATGTTTTTTCATTATTAATTCTTATTATATGGTGTAAAAAAAAAAAAGGTTAATGTGGAGTCTACGGTTCCCACCTACTTCGTTCCTTTTAGGATTGCCAAATCTTTGCCGCCAAGAACAGAGAAGAGAGAACATTTGTTTTGGTTGCGCAATGATGTTTTTAACGAGTATCATGCGCAGAAATTGGTCTTTTCATCGGTGTTTTGAGCATCACGCTATATTGCGCCTCGTTTCAATTAAACTGTTTTGTTCATCTTTTCGATATGATTGGTCTGTTCATTCAAATTTGGATAAAACTTCGTTTGGAATTCTTCGGTTTGAATATCGGTTCAGTACTGTGTTTGTTATTCTGTGTGTTTTGTTTCTCAATGAATGAACAAAGCTACGAATATTCCGCTATGCTGAAAGCGAAGCTGTTGATGTTTTTTTAAGTTCAAAAACTTGCCTGGTACACACTTGAAATACAGCAGGCATTGCATGCTCAATCTCTCCTTTTCAGGTGATGAATGCGCAATAGGGTGGATCGCTCTTCTATGGAGAAAAAAAAATTATTATTAATCAAAACCTACCTATGCAGAAAACATGTTCTATGGTATGGAGATTAAGAGAAAAATAATAAAAAAAAATTAAATTAAAAATTTAATACTGCCACAAGAGGGTTAAATTATCGAAAAAAATGGAAAAATACTG
The DNA here is from genome assembly GCA_013235015.1 of Araneus ventricosus. Lineage (NCBI taxonomy): Eukaryota > Metazoa > Arthropoda > Arachnida > Araneae > Araneidae > Araneus > Araneus ventricosus. The sequence continues at coordinate 47,170 of BGPR01008878.1, read as the reverse complement.
AATTTTGATTATACGATTTTAAAAAATGTTATTATTAATCAAAACCTACTTATGCGGAAAAAAATGTTCTATGGTATGGAGATTAAGAGAAAAATAATAAAAAAAAATTTAAATTCTAAATTGAATGCTACCTAAACGGGGTTGAATTTTCAAAAAAAAAAAAATGGGAAAATACTTAACTTTGATTATTGATTATGCGATTTTAGATTTGAAATAATTGGTTTTTTCTGCAATATAAATAACTAAAAGTGATGATTAATAAGTAGTGAGTAGTATAATGTACATTGCAACATTTTATGACTCAGCTCCCCCTCCCCTCACCGTCAAATCAGTCCGGTTAAACAACTAGAGCAGTAGGCAATGACTTTGCGTGCTTTCAGAATTCTTCAAAGGGCTAATTTCCTTATGTGATTTCTATCGTCAGCTAGCATTGATATCGGGTCATTTTCTGGATGGCCAAAAAATCAATTTCTTTTAATAACAGGGTCTATGACATCCTTCAAATCATTCAAGAAATAATGCGATAGAATGATTGATTGATGCAAATGCTGTGCCTCATAGATTAATTATGGTTTCGTTTTGATCTTGAACCACATAGACGCATAGACTTTTGTGATGAATGTCGTTAATGTCAATAAAGCCTTGGATGAATTTTCGCGAGCTACATTGAACCTGAGAATTCTATTCGCGATTCTAAGCCACCTTGAGTGGTAAACTTTTCCAGGATTTATCTTCGACAGACTTTCTCTGCAATGTCAGCAGTTTATGACTTCACAAATTTCCATTAAGTACAGTTGATCAGTACTTAAGTTTTTCTTGTTAGTCACTTCACATAGCGTGTTTTCTATTGGCGTGGATGAAACTACAGATAGCTTCTCGCGTCCAGCCAACGATTTTCTTATTTCGCCAGTGATGCTTCTGGGCCCAGTTGTGGTTCTATCCACGTGCGCGAAAAGATGACGTAGTGGAAGCTCGTTGGTGTGTAACTGGCACACAAACTATTGTAGTGGACGATTCAGGATCAGTTCTATGTTACGTATAATACTTCCTTTGATACCTGTGTTGAGAGATGTTCTGTCACAACCAACTTTGTTACATCTATGTCATTGTCAACGCATGACAAAAAAACTATGTATGTTATTTTCAATAATTTGTGCTCTACTGAAATTTACAGACACGTGGTCGATGTACTCAAAGCCAGGTTCTTTTACCAAGCTTATGTGTTCTTCTATTATGACTTTTCTTCTGTTGTCTTCCATTGATACAGTCCTGTCTTTTCGCCCATCGAAGTATAAACCAAACTGGTTATGGCCTTAATCTTTTATAACCCGAGACAATAGATTAGTTTTTGCCTTTGTTCTCCCATGCCGAATTTTATTTCTGTCAACAACCTACAAAACATTGCTTTCTGAGATAATGCCCACATCTTTAAGCGCAGCTGACACGATGGCAGTGCCTGCTCGGTCAGAAATACCAAATCGGTCCAATGTTCTAACTGCAGCTAAAACTTTTGTCACTACAGGTGTGACTGTGGGGAGGATTCCATGAAGTACCACTTCCGACTTATGGAGGGGTGGAAGGATAAAGCAGGAGACAGAAAAAAGATGGGATTGCTGTAATTGTTTAACCGGACGGTGTGGGGAGGGGGAGCTGAGTCATAAAATGTTGCAATGTGCATTATACTACTCATTAATCATCACTTTTGGTTATTTATATTGCAAAAAAAACTTTTGAATCTAAAATCGTATAATCAAAATTAAGTATTTTTCCATTTTTTTTTTTGAAAATTCAACCCCCTTTCGGTCGTATTAAATTTAGAATTTAAATTTGTTTATTATTTTTCTCTTAATCTCCATACCATAGAACATCTTTTCCACATAGGTAGGTTTTGAAATTCGAAAAAAAAAAAAAAAATAAAATAATTGATCCATCCTAATGCGCAAGAGAGGAATAAAAACTGTATTGCACATCCAAAACAGTATTTGGCGACGGCAAATGAAATTGCGCCAAGAAAAATTGGCTAGAAGCAGCCTGGCACTGTAGACTCTATGTGTACCAAAAAAATTAATGATCTTAGAATTTATATTTTATTTATTAATAACTAGTTAATGAAATAAAGATCAAATAATGGTTCAAATTGCTTTTTGAATTCTTTTTTGTAGATATCATTCACATTTGTGTAATAATTTTATATATTTTTCTGTGAAAGATGGACAATATAATGATCTTTAGAAAATAATTAGTTTCTTTCATCTCTACTAATAATAAAGGAGAATATGTTTGTCTGTGTATTGGCACTCGACAGGGCGGACTGCTAGACTTAGAGCTACGAAGTTTGAGATGAACATTCTTTAGAGGGTGGGAGGAGACTTTTTTTTTTGAGATTTTAATTAATTAAAGAATAAGCAAAATTTTGGCGTTCTTCCTTAATAACTTTCGAAAATATTACAGCACAAAAATCATTTTTACACCATCTGAAAGCGCAAAAAATTATTTTTTCAATGATTTCAATAAAGTTGTACGATTTATTCTCTAATTTTAATTGCCTTTTAAGAATGTTTTTTGGCATAATTTAAAACAATACTTTTTTTCATTGTTGCAACGCATTTCAAACCGTTTTCACGGTTTAAACATATATTTAATTGCGTGTTTCTCTTCCATTGTTTAAAGCTTAGAAAATATCCTTTCGATTTTACTTTCTTCTTTTATTTGATCAATTTTTTCTGTGAAATCTGTAAATTAAGTCCTCAAGGTGGTAAGTATATAATGAAATAATCCTGTAAAACTGAAAGATTATCTTTTTTTGCATGTTTAAATTTTTTTATCATTGTTTTTTAAACCAATTAGCATTCTGCTGGACGTAAAATGTGCTGCACCAATTTAATGTTGAAATCAAATGCGTAGTTTACATTAATGTAGACAAGGAACAGAACAAGTGCATGGCTACGAGAAGGACGCAGGTTAAATGTCCATAGCAATTTGAATTTTAAAACTTTGTTAAGGGAACAATGAATATAAAATTATGCATGAAGAGATTCAGTTGAAATTTTATTTCCGGCCAGTGGCGAATCCAGGGGGAACTCCAGAATCTAACTGCAGACCCCCCCCCAGAACTAAGCCAGAAATCTAGATTTTATTTAAAATCACTACAACTATTTGTTCTGAATTTTCCTTTTTTAAAAAAAAATAATAAAAAACGTAACAACATTGCTTTCTGGCTTGACAGACTCGAAAATTTTCCTTCTTTTCTAGTCATTCCAGTTGTAGCGTTGACGTGGTCCAAGACATTTTTTGGCTAGTTATTTCATTGTGTTTTATTATTAAATTATCGAACGAATTGTAGTGTTTTTTACGATTCTTATTGCCAGGTGAGTAAAGCCTGTAAAGTTAAAATGTTTTGGTTTACATACGCCATGAGGTTTGAGATTCGTCACAACGATACAAAATTTTTATAACCTCAGCTCCCCCCTCCCCCCCCGGACCCAAATCCTGGATTCGACACTGTTTCCGGCGACCTAGTTTCAAATAAACTCCATATGTTATTTGTTATGAATTAGCTTACTGATAATATAATGTCTATTTCTTAAATTTACTTTTTGATTTAATATATAGAATTTTTCATATGAAATGTTCATCTGTAACTCCATCTTTTTTAAATTTTCAAAAAAAAAATTATTTCATTTTCTTATCAAAAATATATGGATATATAAAATTTTTTGTTTGTTTAAATATATACCCTTAGCCTTAACTAATTATATAGAAACTGGATGAATCTGCGTGATGCTGATTCTGGGAAAGTCTTGTGGCAAGGATCTGAAGATTTGTAAGTGTACTGATTGTATTTATCATGCCCTCTTTTATTGAAAAAAAAAATGACAGGAGGTTGTCTTTTTCAAACTGCTGCTGATGTTAAATGCGTAGGACTACTTTACTTGCTTGACTCTTTTGTTTCTCGGTTTCTCTTTGTTACTTGCAATTATCTTTTGTTTCTCGAAGCTTCTCGGATTCTCTTTGTTACTCACGATACTCTTGTTTTTCGAAGTTACTCTCAATTCACTTTTGTTTCTCTGAAGTACTAATGTATGGAAAATTGGCGAAATAAAATGAAACTAAGGTTACAATGAAAATTGTTTTATTTCTTAATAAAGTATATTACAATCTCAATTCTTTTGTTTTGAATTCTTCAATCGTGCGTGAATATGTTAACAGTTCTGTGTAGGATCGGTCGATGATGTGAAAAGTAACATACATAATTTAATAATTCGGTACTAATGTTTCTTGTAAAAGTTGAATCAATATATGAATTCCCCAGAGTACTAGGATAATTTGTTGGCACCATGCTCAAATCAAAATGCTTCTTCATGAAACTGAACGCTTTCTCATTCCTTTTGACATCTACATTAAAGTCACTCATAACAATAATTCGAACATGTTTATCGATATGAAACTCTTCATCGATCATCAAACTTGCCTCTGAATATTGTATAAGTGTGCTGAATAAGAACATTTTCAAATGGGATGAATGTAAACAGAAGATAAAATACAACATGACTGACCATTAATTTTAATATTGGTCATACAAATATCTCCAGTGCTGATGTCTTGTAATTGATGTTTATTATGCACAGTAAAATGTATATGTGTCTTTCTTTTTTATGTAAGACCGAACGTTCCTTATTTTGCTGTTTCTTTCGTTCCCTCTCCTGCTGCTTCTTTTGTTCCTTTTCCTGCAGTTTATTTTGTTGCTTCTCATGCTTCGACAATTCTTTTCTTAACTTCTCTATATCTTGTTGGCATTTCTTTCTTTGTAAAATTATATTTGAAGCCATTTTATTAAATTTGTCTAAACAAAATTTTCAACTCGATCACGAAATCTTGCTCATGAAAGCGTGGCAAGTGAGAGTGTCAGCCAATTGTGCATTCGCACCTCCATGCCTGTGACGTCACCATTTCATGCGTATTTTTGCCCAAATTTCCGACTCAGTAGTCGCTAAACTACAATTCCGATTTTCATTTTTTTTTTTTTTTTTTTGAAACTTCTGTTGTTACCCTTTATCTCTGATTCAGAGATTAGTTTTGTTTTTAACATATGTAGTTACTGAGATATGGAGGATCTCCCATACAACATTTTTTGTGGCGTTTTTGCTTGTGAATCAAATTCCTTCTTGAGACCCCAATGGGAGGAACATAGACATGTGTTAAAATTCTTAAACAAGTTTTAACTTCTATAAAATTGATGCTTGCTTTATTGTTCCTTTATCTCTAAGGTGTGGATTTTGTTTTTAATTGTGGTGCAATACATTTTCTGATTGTTTTAATTCCCGAAACAATATAAATTGCCCTTACTTGGTCTCTGTCTTTTAATATTTATGAGGAGTTTGTTATTATTTTTATCTTATTCTTAATTTCATATCAAATATGTGTATTGTTGTATTCTCTTATAAATGTCTATATTTCTGTTCTATATTTTAATGAAATATTTTAATATTTTGCAGTATAAAATGTAATGTTTTGATTTTAATTGTTTTTTAATTGATTCCTTCATACTTATGTGAATGTGTATCTGCTGTATTTAGTTTTCATTCAAATTTAGTAATTTAGTCCCAAAATTAGTTGTTTATAGTGTTTAAATTTACTTTGTTTTTCTTAGTACCAATTTATACTGTAAAGAAATTTTCTGCAAGTTTAGTATTAAATGAAATATTAGCACTTGTTTTCATGTCCTGTGCATAACACAGATTTTTCTAAAAATCTGGAAAGTCAAAAATTCCATGAGCATTTATAACTGTAAGTGGCTGAATTACTTTAATGGCTTCACTCATGTTGTAGAACACTTTATCTTCTCGTTTAGCCCATTTCCAAAATTTTTCTGACTTTTCAATTGCAGAAACTTCAATATCATTACCTAAAACTTGTGTAACTTCTCTAGCATATAAACTTTAACCGCACTTCACCACACCCCAATTTTCTGTAGAAATATTTGTGGTGTTAACTGCCATGGTATCATCATTTTGTTTTATTGGTATTATAGCATTTGTAAAAAAATTCTAAACCAGAAGAAGGTGAACATTTAATTCCGTGCATTTTTGAAATGCCTGGTGTTGCTTTTGCTTTAACCCACACACTGTTATCTCTATTTATATCTTTATCTAAAAATAACGTAACTGTTGTAGATGGCATAGCTTTTTTAACAACATTTGCAAAATCTTCTGCTGACTACAATTGGGGTGGTTGATTTTTTCAACGTGACAGCATTTTGTACCAAGCATTTTGCCTTACCACCAATTCCATCCATCACACCTTTTCCGTGGCCATTACAAAATATTTCCAGTGGAAAGTTTTTTTGAATTTAATGCTAAGGACTTGTAGCAGCTAGCAGCAAGGCCATGTATCTATTTTTAAACTCTGATGAAGAGCCATCTGTTCATATTATCTCTTCAAAAAAAAATTGTTTTCCCTTGCATTTGGCTGAATTTCTTCATAAATGTTTTCAGTGAAAGCTCTCACAGTATTTTTTTTCCTTCTCAGAAGTGTCAGAATATATTAAGTAAGTATTGCATTTAATAGGGAGTAATACTTACTGCAGCTGTAAATAGGGTTATGCTTTTTTGTGTCAAAAGTACACTCTGGACTTTATCCTGGTATGAGCAACTATAGTTTGTGCCAAAATCCAACTGTAAGACTCTTGATTCAGGATAATTTTGGAATTCTTGAAATTGTATTCTTTTGGTATTTATATGAGAACTTTTTACTGAAAAGTAGTCACACGTACAATCCAAAACTTCCCTAATGCATGTCTCTTTTACTATATCAATTATCCTCTATTTTTACTGCTTTAGAAAAATTTGTTATTCAGGTCACCAAATTAACCACATGTTTACTCAAAACTATGAATTAGTGTTGTTACTTTCCTGTTAAAAATAGTCCATATTATGTATATATTATGAATTATGTAATGGTCTCAAAAAAAACCCCAAAAATACATATATAATTAAGTAAAATGTATAACTTTTTTTCTTTAAAATTTTACCTAAATACTTACCTGTTACCTATAGTAGTTTTTATTTCATTAAAAATATAATTAAAAATATAATTACCATCATAATTTTTGAATACCTACTGCTGAAATGGAGTAAAATTCAGACATGTCCCATGCATAACATTGGGTATGTCCTGTGCATAACACAAATTAAATAAATTTTAAATTTTATTGAATAATGTATCTGGCAAAAATGTAGCATAACTGGATAGAGGTACTATTTAGCTGTTAGGAAAAAAATATTCTTACAAAGCTATAAAGTTGTTTCCCTGAGATACTAATCTTGGCGGCAAAGTTGGCGACAAAAGGAATTTTCTAGAAAGACCTCGAACTGTCAACCTATTTCTACTGGATTCATGAACTTTCTGGAGATTACGTCACTTCCTATGTAATGAAGTCACTTCCTGTTGAAAAAGTATAAAAGCAAGCTCTCAAGCCAAGAAGAGTTAGTTGCATTTTGATCAGCAAGCAAACTGGTGAGCTATGAGAAACTTTCGAGCGCTGAGTTGAAATTTACCTGTAATCTCTGTTGTGGATTTTTACAAGTGCTGTTTTAATACTTGTGCTACGTTTCTTTTCCTAGAATATTTGTAAAATGAAGAGCTTTATTTTTTAAATCCTGCTAATTGGATTGCATTTACGTACACACACAAGACAATTTTGTTACAATATAATGGCAGTATACAAGTTCTAAATTCACTGAGTTTATGTCATATAGAAGTCAAGGTGGAAATTAATTTTTTTTCTGAGTCTCGTGCATAACGAGCATATTAAATCATTTTTTAAAGTATTTAAGCTGTAACTATTTTTTCTTTTTCTGTTTTCTACCTGAAATTTGAGAACCAGTCCTGCTTTTGAGTTCAATTGCAAAACAAAATGAATTCAAATCTTATTTTACTATTTTTACATACTTCAAAAGTCTGCAAATGTCCTGTGCATAACAGGTGAATGGCCCTATAGTAAAACAATTTCAATAAATTAAGAGAATAAATTTGCATGTAAGGAGCAATTTTAAATTCCACTTAACAGCATTAAAATTTATTTCTGATAAATGTGTGAAAGATTCCTTCTGTTTATATTTAATTACTACTGGATTGAAATCTCTGCCAACCTTTTTCATACCTTCAAATCTACTGGGAAAAATTGTAACATTTATAATGAATGACGCTGCATTTGAGAGTATGATGAAAATTATGCAGAGCTAATACACACTAGGTTTAGTTTAATTACATTTGCATCCTGGTTTGAAGCAACACTTGGGCTATTTTGGGATGCACCTTGTAATTTTACACTGTGGTCAGATGATGAGGTCGATACATGAGCTGGCACTCCTGTTTCCTCCAAACTTCTGCACCATATCAGCAGGAGGACTTGTGACCCACAATGTCAAATTTAGCTTGTACCAGGCCCCGGCAGATCTTCAGTGGAATTGGGTTTCGAACCTGGAACCTTCAGCCCTGAAACCAAGACCTTGCCACTAAGCCATCTCGGCCTTCCTACACTAAGTTAAATGACCTAAAATAGGATTCTAATATATATAAAAGTTACTGATATATTGATGCTAGTTATCATATTTTGTGTAGTAAATGAAAATATTTAAAATAAAAGTTGTTCCATTTTATGGCATTCTTTCTTTATATCACCATGAAATCAAATAAATAACATGTAAAATGTAAAGAAAATAAAAATGAGAACAAATGAAAATTTATTTTGTAATTATGAATATATATACGAGTTTAAGGAAAGCATTAGAGACCAAATAGAAATTTTACCAGTATAATAGTGCTATTAATTTAGTAAGAGATAAATATCTCTGGTGGCAGTTGGCAAGCATATTAGCTATATAAATCATCAGTTTTATGCACATTAAGTGGTTAATTAAAAATCTATTACCTTCACCTAGTATGGGAAGTTGTTCTAGGATCAATGAAGAATCAAAAGAGCTTGCTGTGTAAAATTTCCTTTCGAATAGTCACAATTACGATTTTATTTCTTTTAAAGTATATTAGTTACTGAATTAATTATAATAATTTAATAATAATATTAAATTAATTAGTAAATACTGAATTAATATTCAATATTTTTGAAATTTGTTAAGCTCTGTTTTGAAAAGTTTTTTATTATTTTATTTATTGTTATTTTTGTTTTATTTGATTATTATTGTAATCAGTTAACAAAAGAAAATCTTTTGTTCATTATTAAAAGCATTGGTAATATTAATACTATTATTGTTTTTAAAATATTATATTATTCATAACATTATTTAGTATATATTAATATATGTGTATCATTTTTAGGTCCAAGCCAGATGTGGAACATGAAGGTATTAAATTTTTGATATCTTGCAAAACATTTTTTTAAATGTTCTGATAACTTTGTAAAGTTGGAAAAAAAATAAAATATTTTTTAGCAACGGATTTGGAAACCCTCCTCACTTTTGTGCATGCGCCGGGCAGAGTTATTTTCATCAAAATAGGGGGAAAGTGAAGAATGGAAGGGTGATGTTTACATTTTACTGAGCGTTATCTAACAAAGATTAACTAAACTCCGGATATGACTCGCTGCCTGACACCCCTTTCCTGTGTAAAATCGTCCAAAAGTGGTAGTCTCAGAATCTGTTGCTGAACAGTACTAATTTTTGTGTGTGTTTGTGTGTAAGTTTCTGAGTTCAAAACATTTTTATGAATTATATTTCTTTTATAAATATTGTTAATTTTGTTACAGCTCGTGTACCCAAAAAAATCTTACGCTGTCGAGCAGTGTCAAGGGAGATTAATTTTTCATCTGTTGAACCAATGGAAAAGTTTCGTCTTGAGCAACGTGTTCTTTTTAAAGGAAGGTGCTTAGAAGGTATGTTGTATAACACATTTTGCTTTCTTGCATAATTTATCTCTTTTTTTTATGTTTTGTATTTTTCCTGACTGTGTTTAATTGGCAAAAGGATTTTAACTTTTTTTTATGAAATAATTAACATTTTGCAATTTCTACTTCTGAAAATCTGCTTGACCAAGTGCTACAAATCATGTGATGTTGATAAGTTTTCATTGAAACTAAAGTGTTTGAAATTTCTCATTGTATGTTTTGCATAACCTTATAGTTGAATTTGGAATTTAATAATCCACACTCTCGTAGTTAAAATTTTTATTTATTAATTACATTTAAATAAGATTCTTTCAGTACAATCATTTCGGGATATCATTTTAAAAGTTTTCTGTATAAAATTAAAAAAAAAAAAAGAATTTATGGCATTGATATTTCAAACAAATAATAGTCAACCCCATTATAATGAACTCTCAATGGACCAATCCAGAAGTTCACTATATATCCGATTTTTCAAATATTGGCTATACAAGATTTCCTATAATCCTTAAATGCATTTCCTTGTTGAAAAATTAATTACACTCAATTGCTATTGGTAATTGCTATTTACATTAAAATAAATATTTGTTCTTAAAAAATTAACCAGTGAAATTAATTCTACGTATATGTATTTCTTTAAAGTATAGAAATAGATAGTGGTTTTTCTTTAAAAAGCTGGAACTAAGGTTGAAATTTTGGTTCACTATATCCAAATCCCTTGCTTTTGAAATTTGTTTCAAGCATTTGAAAATACATTATTGGCATAGGAGCTCATTGGGACCATTTGAAAAGTTTTTTTTTTAACCAAGGGGTTGATATACTGGGGTTCATCTGTACTTAACTTCCTACTGTTGCTTCTTTAGTTAGATATATCTTTGTCTAATACATCTTATGTAATAAGTTTTAAATTTTTTTTGTTTTTATGTAGGTTAAAAAAATTGTGATTGTTTTTCCCAGTGTTCTATATACACTGAGATTTTTTCATGTGCAATTTTAATATCTGCATGTTAAAAGATTCATGTATTTTGCTGTTTTCTTTTACAGTTTATAATCTATTTCCAGCATCTGCCTTTTGAGTTGTACAGTTAATTTTGAAACATTTATGAAATATGACCTGTAAAATGACAATTTATAGCGATCAGTGGTGAAACCAGGATTTGGGTCTCGGGGCGGGGGCTGAGGTAATAAAAATTTTGTATCGCCGTGAAGAATGTCAAACCTCATGGCTTATGTGAATCAAAACACTTTAACTTTACAGACTTTACTCACCTGTCAATAATAAAATGCTTTTGATAATTTAATAAAAAATACCAAGAAATAACTAGCCAAAAAATGTCTTGGACCGCGTCAATGCTACAAGTACAAGTGGAATGACTAGAAAAATAGGAAAATTTTCGAACCTGTCAAGCCAGAAAGCAATGTTGTCACGTTTTTTTATTATTTTTTTAAAAAGGGAAATTAAGAACAAACAGTTGTAGTGATTTTAAATAAAATCCCCTGGATTCGCCACTGATAGTAATCCTTTGAGTTGCATTGTTGAATTTGAATCATTTGTTAAATATGGTCTATTAAATGACAATTTATAGTAAATTTTATGTATTTACTTTTTCACATTTATTTATGTTAGGGTATTCAAGGTATTTAAATACATATTTTTTTAAAAAAATAGATTGTGTATTTTCATTGTATTTAAAATTTTTATCTAGATTTTAGCAAACTCACAAGCTACTTTTTTTTTACTTATATTTTTTTAATGAATGTAAAAAAACCTTATTAATTAAGTCATTGAACAATATTAAAACTATTATATATTTTCTATCCTAAAAGTTGTAAAGTAACAATATTTATATTTCTAGAATGGTTTTTTGACTTTGGTTTTGTGATACCAAATTCTACCAATACTTGGCAATCATTGATTGAAGCTGCACCAGAATCACAGATGATGCCTGCTAATGTTCTAAAGTAAGACTAAAAATAAAATTCTATATGCATGTACTTGTTTTTATGTTTTTCAGTTTTGTTATCAAATTTCCATTTTCCAACTTTAAAAATATGTAGAATGCCATTTTTTTAAAATTTGCATTTTTGAGTTTTCGTTTTAAACACTCAAACAATTAAAAACAAAATCAGTTGAGAAATCTTAGGATTTATTTCTGGAACTGAAAAAGTTTCTGATAGACTTAATAATTTATGTGGTTGTATTTGTCCTCTGCCCCCCCCCCCCAGTGGGCATTTCATATAGTTTAAACTGAAAATATTAACATGAAGGGAATACTAAAGTTATTCTATTAATTGTTGTATGATTTATTTAGCTAAAGCTTAAATTATAATTCCAAAGAAAGTGTCAGCATGAGTATGATGTTTTTAATTTTTTTTAAATTTTTTAATTATTGAAGCTAAAAAATATTGATTGAAGTTATATTGTTTGAAGCTAAAAAATATTTAATATATAACAACTCCTAAAAATTTTGTCATGATTTAACTAATGATTCACTGTCTGGTTAATGTTTCACTTAGTTACTTATTTTTTGAATGTTCTATTTCTTAGTCCTGTGTGCATATATTAAGGATTATATAAAAATAATGCAATTGCTTAAATTGCCATAACCTTTTTTCTTTTTTAGAAAATCTGCTTTTACCGATCTTGTGTATAATTTGTTATTTAGTTTAAGATTTCATTTAAGTTTTAGTTTTTTGAATATTGCACACAAAGCACTAAAGATTTGTAAGCTTCTTCATTTGCTTTTGACTTTTTTAATTATATTATTATAACAGTAATATTAAAAAAAGTAATATGTCTGAATTTTTGAAATTTTCATCTTTTTTAAGAAGAAAACTTTTATGCTCTTCTTCATAATAGCAGTCTGAAGCATAAAGCAACTGTCCTTTTACTGGGGTATTAGTTTTAAATGCATGTGGCATTTCTATGCAGCATTTAATAGTGTATGTGAAACATTTAGTAGTGCATTACTGAAATAAGCAATAAAAAAAAGAATAAAAAAATAATAAAAGTAGAAATATGCATCCTATAAGAGAACATAAGGTAACTTTGAAAAATGGATTTCAATTTTACTTTAACTTGGGGGGGGGGGTGAGTGATTGTGGTTTGGATATCCCAGAATTCTTGGTATTTTACATTCCCATATCTGAAATTTCTTGATTTGTGAAATGTATACTCATTAACTTTCTTAAATTCAGTTTTGGAACAAAAATGTAGTTCCAAGATTATATTCAGAGATAAATTATGTGGGTGATATGACAGAGTGTAGAACATTTATAGGCAAGATGCTGTGAAAATTATGAAATGCTATTTATTCTCATTAAAAAAAAAAAAAAGGGAAGTTGCTGAGTCAGAAAATCTCTCTGGGGTATCTATTGATAAGGATTTTAGGGACAGTTTATCAGATAACTGAAATTCAGTACATTTCATGAACTGTTTTTAGGTAGATTCCTTATAGGAACTTTCCGTATTGTAATGGTTCTCTTGACACGACTTCGGGAAAATTTCTGTAGATCTTCACCCATCATGACCCCTAGAACCCAAAACCACCTTTTGTTCAAAAGTTTATGTATAGGTATATATATGTATAACGTTTTTGCCCATGTTATATTGTGAACACGATAACTGGAGTAATTTTGATTTTGGTTTAACCATCTTGGGATACGTTGTAAAGATAGTAAAAATCTTGGCCAAGTTCGTAGATGGGCTGTCCAGCTGGAAAGGGGTGTAAATGGTGGGGATTTGAAACTTTCATTCCCCTATAATTCCTTTATAATTGAAAATAGAAAGAAAATTAAAATTGGGCAAATTACCGCCTTATCATAACGAACAATTTTTGTATTTAAAGTTTTTTTGATAGCTGCAATTGCTTAGAAATTATGAACTGAAAAGTGATTCCCCCCCTCCAACTTAAAGTACCTTTTACCTATTCAAGTTACCCCTTGTTGGAAAGCTCTTGTCATTTGCAGTCTCTTCCACTCTCTTTCATTTTTCCATCTGTAATCCTTATGAAAATAGAGGGCAAAATGTTCTTTAAAATATATATCTTCGGAATAAAGTATTTGCCCATGTTATCTTGTGAACAAGATAGCAAGAGTAATTTTGATTAGATTGTAACCAATGAGGAATATGTTGTAAAGATGGTGAAAGTCTCGGATGAGTTTGTTGATGGGCTATCCAGCTCAAAGGGGGTGAAAATAGTGGGGGAGGTTGAAATTTTCATTTCTCCATAATTCCCTTATGTTTGAAAATAGAAAGAAAGTTCCAATTAGGCAAATTATTGCCTTATCATAAGGATCAATTTTTGCACTGAAAGTGTTTTGATAGCTGCAATTGCTTAAAAGTTATGAGCTGTAAAGCCATTTTCAATTCCTTCCCCACCCCCAACTTATCATTTCCCCATAACCGCATTACGACTGTTGATTGAAATAAAATTTCAATGGGCAAATTATCGTCTTATCATCAAAAGCGTTTATACTGAAAGCTTTTTAACAGCTGCAATTGCTTAGAAGTTATGAACTGAAAAATGATTTTTAATTCCCTCCCTCCCTCCTACTTATCCTTTTACCATAACTGCCTTACGATTGAAGATAGAAAGAAAATTGCAAATAGGCGAATTATCATCTTATCGCAACGAACAGTTTTTATGTCGTGAGCTTTTTTATAGCTGCAATTGATTAGAAATTATGAGCTGAAAAGTGATTTTCAACCTGCTTCCTTCCCATTTGCATTACATTACAGTACATTTCAAATTGTGACACCTTGTTGAAATACTTCCACTTTTTAAACAGTATACTAGCTGATATACCCGACGTTGCTCTGGATTAAAATGGTTTCATGTATAATATTTTTAATTTAAAAACTACTATTATATAAAGTTACAATACACAAGATCCTTTTCTCTTCTGAAACGTTTTTTAATTATAATGAGAGTATCAAATGAACGAGACGATTTTTAAAAACGGCTGATAGCTAATTTTCTCTATAAATTAGAAATTATTTGTTACATAGGCACTTCAAATTCTTTCAGCAAATACTGAAGTATAAGAGAGGTTTTAATAAATATTTTGAAACAATTAAATTAAATAATTAATTTTTCATTTATTAAAAGCCTGAAAATAAATCAAATCATTAGCTGGTGGTGATATAAATTATTCATCGTCTATTTTTAGCTTTCTTCCAGAATTCTGTTAATGTATTCTGGTAACAGTCCTTTTTATTATTCTTGTTCTTCAGCAATAAAAGAATATTATTACAAATTGTGTATAAAATAAATTTTCTAAAAGTTATTAAATTGAGAGAAACAAATTGTACTGAAATGAAATTTATCTCATTGAGAGCTAATATTTTGAAATTGAGTATGGTGTAACAATAGTTTCTAGTAAATGTTTTTCGTAGGATATCACAGAAAAACGCCAAAATCTTGCTTTATTTTTAATTAACTGAAATTTTATCTAACTTTTGGGCTTTGAAAAGTAGACAGTGATCTTTCTCTAATCTTAAATAATAAGTGTGCAAAGTTTGACTGAAATCGGTCCAGTGGTTTAGGAGGAGATGTGGAACATACATACATATATAGCCACAATGACTTGTATTTATATTAAGATAAATCCAAACTATTGTTGAGAAATGCTATGAAGCATAGAGAAGGTTTCATTGAAGATTTAATCCTAATTAGAAAAAGAAGTCGTAATTAAATATATAGTTAATTTTAATTATTTAAATAGTTTATTTTAATTAATTATACATGACAGCACCCAAGATTTGTTTAGTAAATTTAATATAAAATAGCCAAAACCTGAGAAAGATAAATGTTTTAAAATAAGATTTCCTTATTGATATTAAAAAATATCTCATTAACTTAAAAATTTTTTTTGAAGTTTTCTGTTACTTTAAAATTGATTGAATACCTGACTATTTGCTTTTAACTGTCGATGGAGAATTAAATTCACTGTTCCCAATAGCTGTCTTCGTATCCCATGCTGTAAACATGTATTTAATTTGCCCCTAAAAAATTTGTAATTAAATTTCTTATCATTCTGTAAAATTTTTGCTAGCTTATGATAAAAATTGCCTTTCACGGTTTATCGAAAATCATTTGAACAGCCTAGCTTTTTGAGAAGCTAGGAGATTTGAAAATTCCTTTGTGCAGATTTTCTCCTTCTAATTAAAAATAAAAGCGGTAAGTAATTTAAGTAAATAAAGCTGGAACGTCACAATGTTTAATTAAATTGTATGACATTCTTTAAAAAAATATTAATAACATATGAAGAAAATTAGTATTCGAATGTTTTTAAAAATTGTTTAGTTCAATTGATCTTTTCATTTTTATTTACAAGCATTTCACACTAAAAAGAATTTGTGTATAATAATATTTTATTAAAAATCATTTGGTTTAATTGATATTTTCATTTTAATTTTTAAAAATCATTTGGCTCAGTTGAGTGGTGTAATTTACAAACATTGCAGACAATAAATGAATTTTCCGAACAATAATATCTTATTAAAAATTGCTTGGTTTATTTCATATTCTCATTTTAAAAAAAAGTGTTTGTTTCAATTGACTTTCTGATTTTTAAATAGCAACACGGTCAGACTATAAAAGAATTTTGTGCATCAGAATATTTTAGACAAAATGGTTATGTGTTGGGATATAAAAAAAATGTACAATGGACTGATTAATAAATCTAGCATAACCTTTTGAGTAGAATGATAAAACCTTGATATAGTTAAGAATTAAATGTCATGAAAACAGAATCACGACATAAATATTGCAATGTGTGGAAATAATAAAGTCATGGGTTATGTATGTATTAATCAATATGTAATATTTCATTGCTTTTGTAAAATTAATTTAAACGAATCTACCTTTACCTTCCCCCTTGGGGAAAGGGTTCCCCCCCCCCCCCTCCGATTCAACACCTGTTAATGTGCATATTTCTTATCTGAAAGCTGTAATCACAGCATTTCCTAGAAGTTAAAGCCCTCTTCCCCAAAATGTAAAGTAAATTTAGTTTTTTAAAAAAATGGTGAGAAACAAAGATGAAAGTAATTTTGGGAAATGATGTAGAGAAATATTAATTTGTCCTTATAAAATCATCAAAATTATATTTTTTATGTTGTTAACGATATTATTTGAAAATATATGTATGTGTTTGACATTCATATTTTGAAATTATGCTAGATTTTATCTCTGTGCTGGATTTTTAAAGTTGTGTGGTAATTATCCCTGTGAACTATTGTTGTATTATCTTTTCTTTCTTAATAAATTTCATAAAAACAATTTTTTAAACACACTTTTAAAACTAAAAAGTAGATTTTTTTTATTTTAATTATTTTCTACTTTTAATTGTTTGATTTATAGTTCATCTTTATAAATATTATGGAATCTTGTAATAAATTTTTATCAAATTAACCACCAGTTGGTGGCTTTGGTTAGAAATCAAAATTTAGTTAAATTAATTGATTACTAACGATTAAGTTATGAAGATATTAAAATGATGTATTGTCACCAGTGATGTAAAATACCCAGGTATTTATTTTTAAGGGTAAATACCCTGGGTATATACCCGGGTAAATACCCAAAATGGGTATTTACCTAGGTATTTATTTTTGAATTACCCCTATTCATATAAAACACAGGTACTTCTATGAAATATGATGTCTCTATATATTATAAATATATATAGAATATATATTGAGCATAAGATAAGATAAAAAAAAGAAAACTCATAATATATGAACCTTTTAAATTCTATAAAAACTAAAAAAATGAATAAGAAAAAACAAAAACGCAATACTATATCATGGATCTTACATAAAATACGTGGCTTAAATATCAATCTTTTTTAAAACTCAACTAAATTTTTAAAAAAGAAAATGTTGAGTTTGGTTTTAAAATGATAAAGAGCTGATAATAGAAACTAAAATGAAAGGTACAATTGTTTATAATTCTTTTTGGATTAATTAGTCAAAGTACCAGACATTGCTGATAAGTTAGCAGATGTTTCAGTTCTACAGCTTTTAAAAGTTAATTATTCTGAAAGTAATATTCACTTATATCACTTTCAACAAAGGTAAGTTATATTTGCAACAGGATTTCAGGAACAAGAAATGTGAATTTTTTGTTGCTGAATCAGTTGTATTATTTGACGGTATAGTAGACATACACACTCACACTCAGTTTCCTGGTTAGACGGGATTCATCTGGATCATGAACATCAATACTTAAATGATCTTAAAACTCTAAATTTGATGTAAGTGGTTGGAATCCGACTAAAAGAAAATTCATTAGCTATTTTATCCCTTTCAGAACCCTTTTAATCCACCAAGACTTTTGAAACATTTTTTTTTTTTTTTTTGTTTCTCCATTTTGCTTACATTGGCAAGTTTGTACTCAACATTACAACACTTACATTGGATACTTTTATCATCCTTAACATTAAAAGCTCCAAGAAGGTAACTTTCCCTCCCCCCTTTTTTTACTTTTTAACGTAAAATTTACAGTAACATTAATATACGCGAAGTAAATGACTAACTATTCAGTAAATCAAAACAAGAATGTTTGATTTCCTGCATGGCAATGTGAGTAAATTATAGATCCCAAGATTCACTGATACTATCTGTCTCTACTAATAATAAAGGAGAATGTGTATGTTTTGGCGCTCTACATGTCAGACCGCTAGGCCTAGAGCAACAAAATTTGGCACAAACATACTTTGGAGGGTGAGAATGTGCAAGTTTTTTTAATTTTAATTAATTAAAAATTAAACGGAATTTTGGAGTTTTTCCCTACTAACTTCTGAAAATAGTACAGCACAAAAATTAATTTTAAACCATCTGAAAATTTAAAGACTTGTCTTTTCAATGATAACAATTAAGTTTTCTTTTGATTTTTTTCTCTAATTTTAATAATTTTTTAAAAATATTTTTATCATTCATTGTTGCAATGAAATTCAAACCACTTTCATTGTTTAAACAAATATTCAATTGCATGTTTCTCTTCCATTGTTGAAGGCTAATATAATATTCTATTGGATTTTATTTTATTTTTTTATTTGATAAGTATATAAAGAATCAGGATAGTAAGTATATAAAGAAATAATCCAGTAAACTGAACGATTATGGTTGCTACGTTTAAATTCATTTTATTACTATGTTTTAAGCCAATTAACATGCTGCTGGACGTAAAACGTGCCGCTGTATTTCGATGTTGAAATAAATTTGTTAAATTAAAATTCGCGTTGATTACTTACAATTAGATGTAATTTGACATGAACAGTTACTTGACTCCATTTGGGACTTTCATATAGACAAGGAACAGAACAAGTGCAAGGCTACGGTAAGAACGCGGGGTAAATCTATATCGCAATTTGAAGTTTAAAATTATTTTATTATGGAAACCGTGAATATCAAACTATACATAAGAGAGTCAGTTAAAATTATATTCCCGGCGAACAAGCTGGTCGCCGATGGCGGCTAGTATAACATAAACGGCGTTAAAAATAATTATAGTAAGTGTCAAAGTTTCAAACCGTAAAAACTAAATTATCACCCGATCCCATTTAAGTTTTAGAATACTTTATTTTGAATCCTGACAGCAATTGTTTTTTGTTTATATAATTTATTCAAAGCTACTTTTTTAAATACAAAATACCCAGTTTAACGGTGCATATTATTTTTTTATTTTATTTTGAAGCATCATTCACAAATACATTTTTTTAAAAAATACCCAGTTTTGGGTATTTATAATTTTTATGTTTCATTTTGAATCAACATTCGGAGATGCATTTTTACTTTCTCGTATACGAAGTATACAAAGAGAAAGTATTGTAATCGTCAAAAAATTCGAACTCGACATTTTGACGAATCTCCACGTTTTAGACCTCCCTGAGTCCGAAAAACACAATTTTGAATTATGTCTGTCTGTCTGTGTGTGTGTCTGTGAACACGATAACTCGAAAACTATTAGAGCTACGTGGATGAAATTTGGTATGTGGTCTTTAAACATAATTTTTAGGTTTCTATCAAATTTTGGACAAAATCCGTCAACGGGAAGTCTGTCCGTCTGTATGTTCGAGGTCATGCGAAAGCTATAACTCAAAAACTTGAAAAGCCAGATGGATAAGATTTGGTACACAGTTTTATCGTCATGAATGTAGGTCCGTATAAAAGTTTGGGCCAAATCCGTCGACGGGCTGACTGTCTGTCGGTCTGTATAATAGCATACTTGTTCAACTCCATGCGCATGCGTAAATGCCTGTGCAAAGAAGGGATACTCCGAAAACTTGGCAGTTTGCCAAAAACCAATTCTGGCGGCGAGATTTTGTAAGGAAGCAAACATTTAGGACGTCTCGTTTTACTTGCGTATTGGAAGCAATCTCTGCGCATGCGCAAGCTATTCAGCGAGCAAGCTATTCTCCTGTTTTCTTCTCCGCACGCGGAACTTGCGTTGCTCGAGTTTGATAAAAAAAAATAAATATTGAGAAGTTTTAATACATACGTATCTTTTTGAATATGAATCTTCACCTCAATATTTTACTATCACTATAATCAACAATGAAAAACCTTCTGATGGTCATTGCATCCTGGGTTACAGTTGGTTCGAACTTTTTATCAACGCAGGGGGGAGGGAAATGACAAATGTTTGAAAAGTATACGAGAAAGTTTAGGGGAGGCCACTCCCGCTGGTTTTTTCCAAAATATCCAGTTTGGAGTCATTTTTAAATTTTATATGTTTTATTTTGAATCACCATTCACAAATGCAATTTTTTTTTTCGCAAAATATTCAGTGTAAGGGTATTTGTAAATTTAATGCTTCATTTTGAATCACACCATTCTCAAATACTTTTCTTGCAAAATATCCAGTTTTGGGTATTTATAAATTTTAAGTTTAATTTTAAATGACCATTCACAAATACTTTTTTTTTGCAAATACTTTTTTAGGAGGTATTTATATAATTCTGTATGTTTCATTGTAAATCAGCATTCGAATTTTATTTTTTTTTGCAAAATACCCAGTTTTTGGGTATTTACCCAGGCCTTGGGTAAATACCCGGGTATATACCCAAAAAATATTTACCTACCCACTGGGTATTTACCCACCCCACATCACTGATTGTCACTGATAACATACAAGTGTTCAAAATTTCAAAACTCTGGCTCATTAATGTTAGTGAAAAATCCACTACAAAATTCCATCTTTATAAACATATAAAACAAGTCAGATTAAATAAAATTGTTTAGAAACTATATTAATTACCATTATTTTATTTTTTTTTCAGTGGAAATGTGATCATTGAAACAAAGTTTTATGATGGTGATCTTCTAGTCAGTACATCCAAAGTACGGCTGTTTTATGTCTAAAACATTCTATATTTCATGAACAGCTGTTTTGATTAGTTTTATGCACCAGATCAGTGTGTTCTTACATGTGTACATGTGGCTTAAATATATCACTGGCAATGCAAATAAAAATCATTTGTGGCCTGATGATTTTCTCACTGACTTTTTTTTTGTTGAGATTGGCAACATGACATTGTTTCATCTGAAATGGAAGAGATGAAATATGTTGTATGAGGTAACTGTCAAATCTTTTGTGTTTACCTTGCTTTAACTTTAGACTAGTCAGTTTAACCCAAAGTGATTCTCTGTTCTTCGTATTTAACTAAACTTGTGAGCTTCTGTATTGATCGCCATTTCTGTGTTATATTGTTAGCAAAATTGGTCTACTGTGACTTTTTTGTTGTTGGTTACTGCAATACTTATTTGCAGCTATTATGGGTTGGTATTAATTTTAAAATTGTCAAAATGTTTTGCCAATGATGATCAATTTTTTATGAAATGCATTTGACTTATAACTAAGGTAAAGATATTTGAATCCCTTTTTTAAAGACTGATCTTGCTGGGGCAAGGTGTTTTTGCATATTAATTTTCCTGTTATTTGGGTTTCTCTATTTTGGTCATGTAAAACATAATCACATAGTGGCAATGTTTTTATTGTCCTTTTGGAAAGAATTGAATTTTTTTGCCATGGGATTATTCTAGATAGCTAAAATATAGTATTGAAGTTTGTGATGAAGCTTGTGTGGGTTGCAGGATTTTACGAACAAACTTTTTTGTTAAAAAGTTTTACCTAAAATTGAGCGCTTAAAAAATGTAAAATTTCATGAATATTTTTAAATCATAAAGCAGTGATTTTTAATAGAGCTTTGATTGTAGATCAAGTGAATGCTCAGCTTTAAATGTTTTTTGGCTTTATGTGTATGTGATGGCATTTTGTAGTAAGGTTACCAAATGTAAATGTTTGTAAAAAGAATAATAAATCACATGCAATATTCTTCGTTTTTTGCTTAATTATTCAAAATTAATTTTAAAAATAAATGATTGCTTTTATTTACAATATTTTTGTGGGTTATTAAGTTAAATAAAGTATTAATTTTCTGGGGTTTTTTTTTGTTTTTGTTTGATTCAGAACAAGAAACCTCTTCCAAATAAAACCATTCATCAATTTTGTTCATTTAATTTTTTTTATTCAATTATGAATTTGTTATGTAAATAACACTTCTTATAGTATTAGTTTTTACATGTATATAAAGATTGAGCAATAATTCCTAAAAAATTCAGATGAAATCTTTCTTTCTGAAAATGTGCTTCGTACCTGCATGTCTTCTGTTGGTGAAAGCAAAGTTGAACAGTTTTAATACAATAAAAAAAGCAAGGTTTTTTTGTAAATTAAAATCATATTTTAAAAAACTAAATGTGTGCATATCACATGTAAAAGCATCCCTATTAATCACATAATAAAATTTTATAAACTTTTAAGAAAAAATTGTGTTCTCTTAACATTCTATGTTATTACTTGTATCTGTTTAAACTGGTTAACCTTTATGAAAAGAGGCGATAGTAATTTAAAGTACAGAGAGTTTATGAAGTCTTTTTCCTTAAAAATTAATGTGATTGTGTAAATTCTGCAAAAGAATTTGAAATTAGTTTGCAAAAAGCTATAAGCAGTCACAATATTGGTGAACAATTTAATATGTGTCTCAGTTCATCTGAATGCTATTTTTGTTCAACAATCAGAAAAAAGAAAAAAAAGAAACTTCAAATTGGCCAGAATAGTGATTATTAGTACTATTATGTGCAATGAAATATGTTTTAAAAACATTTTTCCCCTGAATTTTAATTATTTGTAAAATCAAACTGCAGTTTATAAGCCTTATGTATTTTCAGTGTTTTAATGAGATTGAAAATCTTGATTACTATAAATTAAGAATTAACACATTGCACAGACATATCTATTAACTCAGATATCACATTTTTAAGTGGATTATGAAATATCTAAGTTTTGCATCCTAAAGCTTAAGCAATGGAGGAAATAGCTTGCCATTATATGACATTAATATGTAAGTAATAAGTATGTATATTGTTTCCAAAAATAATGTGGAAAATTATTGAAAGTTTCAATAACTTATTTTTGCTAGGTTATTTTGATTGTGACAATTTTATTGTGAGAGATATATGTAAAATGCAATGTACACCTGTTGAAAACTTTTGTATCTTCCTTGAATTGGTGTACCTTATTGGGGTTGTGAAGTTTCTTATTGGTTTGTTGTGCAAAATATCATTGTATTTTTATTTTGAAAAGTATAACTGTTATCGCTAGCACCAGCTTGCTACCCAGGAATTCTTTGAAGAATAGGTATTCAAAATGATAAGAAATTTTTAATTGACATTAAGTGTTTCTAAAAATGATGAAAAGTTATGTATTACTTCTGTACAGTTATGTCATTTTTTTAATCCTGTTGATTTTGAAGTTTGGTCTTTTATATTTTCAATGAAAATATTTTTATTGTTAATAAACAAACTTACTTTAAAAGCAGCTTCAACTATGATCTTAGTATTAAAATCTATATTAATATTAAAAGGTGTTTCAGTCCTTGAAAAATTTAATCCTTGAAACAGAAAATACATAAATGCTTCACTTTAAATGTGTTTTTTTTTTATATATATATATTTCTACAGAGTTTAATCCGTGATGAGGGAAATTTTAAATATTTAAATGTATATAATGTATTTATTTCAGATCTATTCTTGTGTAACTTCATTTCTTAAAAGAATATTTAAAATGTTTCAAGAATAAAATGTGGTCAAGTACGACTTCTTAAGTCTTCTTGATATTTTGTTCCCACAATTAAAGCTATTTTTTCATTTTTTTAGTTTTAAGTTGAAAGGAAATGTAAACTCTCTAAGTTATTCTCTCTTTTTTAAAAATTAATATTCTTTTCTACATATATTTTTTATTGGAAATAAGTAAAAACTAATCCTGATCATGCATTGTATGCATTTGTTTTCTTAGTTTTGAAATTCTCCTTCTAAACCTACTTTATATATATATATATATTCCCTTTTCAAATATTTATAATAGTTAGATGTTTTAAATGTATAAAATGCTTTTCTCACCATATCTTTTAAATGAATTAGTTTTTCAATGAGATTGTTCAACAGCAATCAATTTATTTTTCTAACACAGAAAATACACAAAACTTATTGATTTCATTATCCATTTTAAATCATAGAACATTGTGTTAGAACTGATATCCAAGTTTACATATTTTGTGATATTTTTTCAAATTGTCAAAATTCAGTTAATTATCAGTATCTTAGTAATGTCTATTTTTATGCATAAAGATGATATTCAATTAATAATAAATATTGTAGTAAAATGGGTATAACCATGTTGACTAATATGAAATAAATTTTTTAATAAAAATCAGGAATTTTTTTTATCACCAAGTTGAATTGCTGAGATTAACATAAAGAAATGAAGTAATTAGATGCATACTCTTCATGTTATACAGAAACAAATGTTAATATTTGTGTCATATTTTTTAATCTAAAAATAAACTTGTTCTCCCACGAAAGAAGTAGAACAGGATTATCTGTATCAATATTCGAGTTTTACTTTTATTCCATTCATTGTGCTGTGATACCATCCATGCTGTTCAGAAATTAGATTTGTTATTTGTTGAATTGTTTGTTTATATGAATAATAATTCTCAAAAAATATTTAACTGATTCTCATGTGTGATGTACTTAATATGAATGATGCTTATTTCTGAACCAGTTCAAATCCAGCACTTTTCAACACGACACTATGCCACACTCATTCTATTTATATATTGACTATAGATGTACATTTTAATTTCAAGTACGCAAATATTTGCAGTCCTTGTTGCTGGCAATGCACTATATATTTTGTTCTCCAAAGAATGTACCTTTTTGTTTATTTTGCCTCAATATATATTTATTTATGTATATCAGTGTTCATTATGGAATAAAAATCACATTCCATTGTGGCTAATTTTCTTTGCTGTGTTGATTATAAAAAACAACATAATGACTGGGGGGATAGGTCACATCCCCTAGGCACCAACCAATCTTGAGAGCACTGTTGTGACATAACAGGCATGTATTTATTTTACTTTTTAAATAAAATTATGAATGAAGAATATACTAAGATCCTGGAACCACTTAATGAGCACTTTCATGTGGGGGAACCACACCAAAAAACTCAAAGTGTAACTAAACTAATATACAAATGTTAATTTAAAAAAAGTCGATATATATTTAAAAAGATTTTTTTCCCCCGAAAGGAAGTGCCCACTGAAAAATACTAAAGAAAAGAGAAAAAGACTTACTTTTCTTTATACTCTCTCCCACTGACCATTAACCCTCTGATTGCCCAATTATTTTGATCTTTTAGCTGTCAGATTAGAAAACTTAGCTTTTAAAGTGAATGAACTGATCTTTTTTTGTATTTAATTATATCTCTGAAATCTTAAGAAAACTTTAAGCATGATTGTTTAAGAAAATATACATGTAAATAGGAGCTATCTGCTTTGGAACTGAACATGAAAAATGGAAAAAGATGTTTGTGCCGCTTGGAGGGTTAAAATACTCCATACCCTATGGATGTGTGAGTCAGCATGGGTAATAAATAATGGGCACTTTCATATTAACATCATGCCATTGGCGAATCTCAACCAAGTTTTATGAAAGCCAGTTGTATATTTGGCGATACTATATATATTACATTTATATTATGTCATATATTATCAATATTATGTTATTTTTTTTACTTGACACACAAAACTTTGTTGATATTTGCCAATGGCATGCAGTTAATATGGAAGTACGTAAAGAAACTTTTATACTTTATTTCTATACTTGGAGTATTTTACTTTTCAGTTTTTGGACTAAAAAGCTCAGGGTTGACACCCGATTCCATCAAAGATCCACTGTGCAAACAAGCCTGAGGCTTGATCAATATGTCATGGTCAGATGCTCTCCTTTCGTATGGTGTGGTAATATGGAGGGGAATTGTTGGCTTAGCTGTCATCCTCATCATCTGACCACAGTTTAAAATTACATGGTGTGTCCTATAATAGCCCTTCTGTAGCTTCAAAATGGGATGTTAATGGAACTAAATTTAATACTAAACTCATCACTGGTGATGTGAGTTAAATTTTTATATCTGAATAATCATGTACTAGTTCTTAGAATGTAATGTAACTGCATATTTTGTTACTACTATCAAATTAAGCCTACTGCTCAGGAAAATAATTTGGAGAAATTAAAATTCCTGTGAAGCTTTGATATAATTACTTTTATTGAAGAAATTATTAATTGTGAAAGAAAAGCAGTGTAAGAAAGGAAAATAATTTTTAGAATTGTTTTTATATATCTCTACTAATAATAAAGGAGAATGTGTGTGTGTTGGCACTCTACAGGCACACCGCTGTACTTAGAGCTACGAAATTTGACACAAATATACTTTGGAGGGTGGGAATGTGCACCTCAGAAACCTTTTTTTTTAAGTTTTAATTATAATTTTAATTAAAAATTAAGCGAAATTTTAGCGTTTTTCCTTAATAACTTCCTGAAATATGAAGCACAAAAATATTTTTTTGTTTCTGATCTGTCAAGACATGTAATTAAATGTTTGTAATCTGAAATAAAGATTGAAAAAAAATCTGGCTTTTTGAAAAAACTATATTAACTGTATTTTTTTAAAAAAATTAAGTTAAATAGTTTTGAGAATTACAGCCTATAAGAAAAACTCATATATCCAAATCATTATCTAATTTCTGCATAAAAATCTCTACAAAATATGTTTTAGGCCAAATGTTTTAATTAATGAAACAAGTTTTGAAAGATCTCATGCAATTTTTTACCAAAGGGTGTGTGGGGGTGGGGTGAGCAAGTGTGGTTTATTTGCATTCCATAAATTGCAGCATAGGCGGCTCGTCCGGGGGGCAACTGCCCCCTCACTTGCATAAGTAAAGGGGCCTTGCCCCCCCCCCCCCCACTTTTCAAAGTTCCAAATTAACGATCCATCGAAAAATGGATCGCAAGCTTTAGCTTTGCTGAATAATATCGAAAGTTTCCAATTCATTTTTTGTCTACTTCTGATTCAAAGAGTTTTGGAAGCTACAAATACGCTTTCAAAAGCTGTGCAACCAAAATCGCTAATTTTTTTAATAGTTAAAGAACTTGTTAATACAACAAAAGAATGTTTGCATGAATTCCGAAGTAAAGATTTTTTTGAAAAGTTGTGGATATATGTTAACGATATTTGTGAAGCAAAATCGTTTACTTCTCCAAAACTTCCACGCTGTAGAAAGGTGTCTTCGGAAATAGGCGGCAGTTCCTTCAGCATGTCACAAGGTGTTAAATCGTTCTATTAAACGTAAATTGCTTTTCCAGTTATAGATGCTGCTTTAAACACAATAGACGAAAGGTTCAAAGAAAATGAGTTGGATATTTTTCAATCTCTAAAAGATGTAACATGTTCCAATCCAGCAAAGATTATAAAAATTGCATCAGTTCAAAAAGTCTCTGAAACATATGATCTTGATATGGAAAAAATAAAGGGAGAGATACAAATTTTTCAGAAAATGTACAAAAAATACATCAGCTCTTCGCCAGAAATATCCATGGAGATAACAGAACTGAGGAAAAGATGCAATTTTCTTGTTGAAAAAGAACTCTGTGATATACATATTTCCATACTTGACAAAACTAATCCAATTTCTCTTTGTGATACCTGTCTCAAATGCATCATGTGCGAGAAGTTTTTGATGCTTAAGATCTTTAAAATCATACCTTAGAAATAGTATGTGCCAAGAGAGGCTTTCTGCACTTGCTGTTTTGAAGGTCGAAAATACTATAGATATTGACTTTATTAAGGTAAGAGAACAATTTGCGAAAAACAAAAATCGCAGGCTATCTTTCTTCTAATTTATAATACGAATGTATATTGTATAACATAATATCAAATAAATAAATTTAGAACCTGTTTTCTCTGTGTTTGGGAGTACGCCGTTTTGTGACGACATCATTGATCGATTCACGAGTTTAAAGAAAGAAGAATTGACTTAAATAGGTAGGCGTTTTATATTTTTCTCATGTCAGTATTTCATGAGAATTGAAATGGAACTTTGAATTGGAAGGAGGGAGTCCACGGTGGCAATCCGTTCCGATTTTTGAGGCCGTGTCCCGAATTTATTAGAGAAGGTCATTTAATCAATAATAGCGATAAAATCCAATAATATAGTCCATTTTACAAAAAAAATCAGCTTTAGGGGCGCCCCGCCCACCCACACACTCGTATCTCTTTTGACCCCCCACTTTTTTGGTGCACCAGCCGCCTATGAATTGCAGAGTGATCTAGGACTCTTTTAGCATTTCTTAGTTCATGCAAATCATTGTGGATATTTCTCATGACTTAACCCTTAAATACCCAACCCAAATTTGTCTTTTAAAATCTTGAGAATAAGTCTGAAGCTCTAATGCCTGTTGTTGCCAGTAGGATACATATTGAAACTTTTATTAAATCAATTTACAACATATACATGGCAGCCTGAGTGCTGATAAAAAAAATTTTTAAGAAATTGATGTTTTTCACTTGCGGTTGTATCTTTTTAGCTTTGTACGCTTGAGAATACCGTATTTTAATCTGCAATGTTGAAGGAAACTCCTTATCCTTATTATTAGTTATTAAAACTCGTCTGCATTTGTCATAGAATCAGTGGCGGCTCGTTCATTAGGCCTGCAGAAATTATTACCCCCGAAATTATCTTTTAAACTTGTATTTTTCGTTTTTAAACTTATTTGCTTAATTTTCCACTTTTAGAGTTCAATGACTTACGAAAATGCAAAAAAGTAATAAAATATTAAAAAAAGCATAAAACAGGTCTGAGCTGCAAAATAATCTGCCCCCTCCCCCCCCCCAAAAAAAATCCATTCACTGAGCAGAAAATCCGGAGTGAAAAAGCAACTCTTTCTTCCTTTTACTTAAACGGGCTATGGGCTGAAAGTCAACACGGCTCTGGCTGAGCCCAACTGAACGAAAAAAGATGTTCTTTTTAATATATTTTTCTTTTTTCCTCACTCTCACACAAGTTGCAATATCATTGGCTGTTTATGAGTTTTGCTTTCGGTTCGTGTTGCTACTACAGATTCAAGCAAAAAATACTATTCCAAAACTTTCAAATTTTTGTAGTATTTCAGTAAAAAATGTATTTAATATGTTTTAGCTTAAAAATAAACTTTCTGTAAATGAGTTATTTGATATTCATTTTTGAAAGAGAACTGGGCAAGGAGGGAAGTATATATGTGGAGCTCCGATTATATATATATATATATTATTTTTCTTTTTTCGTCAGAGCAATCGTCACATCAACGTCCACTTTAATTTTTATTAGTAAAACTAATAGAAAATGTCATATGCTGGTTATTTAGTTTGTTTGAAAAGCAGGGAATTTCACAAATGGATTTGGAATTTAAAAAATTGGCCTACTTAGAGATAAAATAGCTTTTAATTTTGTATTCTCTTGATAAATATTTTTTTGCAGCCCGCCTCGTTTCTGTGCTCACGAGCCGCCACTGCGTAGAATGTTATCTAGGATTTTTTTTTTTTTTTTCTGAAATAAAGCCTAGTGTTGTTAGTTGGTAACAAGCTGTTTTTCAGCCATAAACCATACTTAAAACAAAATAGGAATTTTTAAAGTATTTTTCCCATGTTTTATGCAAGAAATAAAAGTCAAAAAAACATTTTAAATCAATTTTTAAAAAATAGGGCTTTTAAGGGTTATCATGTATAGGATGCATGAAGCCATGCATATATCATTTCAAGAATAAAAGTGAGCATAAAGCAAATCAAACCAAGAATTTGTCCAATTTTTTTCCCCCTGCAGTATTATGCATTGCAAGTTATGTTCTAAATTTAACATGAGCTGTGTTTCAGATTGGCACTTTTTCTTTGGGCTGAAATGAAACATGAAGTATTTGCATTTCAATATATTGATAATACTGTAACAGTGACTTGGATGGCAATGCATTATTTTCAAACTTTTGCATGCTAACTAATAGATTTTCTAAACAAATTCATTGTAAATGAGTTTTTATTCTTGAACAATTAGGAAACACAACAAAAAATTTGTGTTCATCGCTAAAAATAGCCTTTTAACTATATTACCATTGTATATTGTTAATGTTGTATGTCACCTGCTAATGTACTATTTTATTTGATTTTATGGTTAAAGAAAATTTTTAAGTCTTTTGGCTTGAAATAAATGTCATTTAAATAATATGAGACTGAGAGAGTATACGAATATTTACTTACGTTTTAAAATATCCAGTGCCCAAACCTGCATGAAGCCTCAGATACTAAATGAAATGTGTTTTTGGGCAATATTGTACAGAATCCTTAATAAAAATTATTTCCATAAAGGAAATATTTCGATTCCTAGTAGAAATAAAGAAAAATTAGTGCAGAAAAGCAGCTAAACTTGCTGACAAGTTTTCATGATATTTCGTGGCGTTACGAGTTTACAAAATGTCTTTTTTATCTCCTTTTACTTTTTGGATCCTAATTTTTATATTCTTAACCCCGCCGCTTACAACAACGTGCCTGACACGTGCATCGAGTTAGAGAATTTTAGCTATTTAAATCTGTAATTAAGTCAAAGTAACAATTAATTTAAAATATAAAAATCACTTGGACATGCTTAAATGTCTTAAGTATCCTTTACGATCTTAAATAGATTGAAATAATAAAAAAAATATCCCAAATGGGTGGTGTCAACTCATTACTGAAAACGTCTTTAGAATCTTGATAATAATCTTACTAACGAAAGTGAATCAACATTGCATTCATGATAATGTATCTTTTGCTTGATCTGGTGTTGTAAATCGGTATTATTATCTTTGAGGTACTAAACTGAATATTATTTGGGATAGTATTTTATAGAATTTTATTCATAAAAATTATTTCTTTGAATGAAATGTTACAATTCCTAGTGTTAATATCAAAATAAGAACAGGAAAACAGATAAACTTGATGACAGATTTCTGTGCCATTTTTGTGACATCTTCAGTTGAGATATATTTTTTCCTCCTTTTCTCTTCTGCATCCTCATTATTGTGTGTTTTCTTAGATAAATCATTTACATGTCTGATACAACATTCATCATTCGACTCATTGCTGGAAACATCTTCGTGATCGTGATAACAGTGTTCTAACGGAGGTGAACAATTATCGCATTCATGGTGATGACATATATCGCTTGCTTGATCATCATGAAGTTCACAGTGCCATTTAAAATTACATTCATCATTCCTTTCATCAAATTGTTGATGATTTTCAATTTTCTGCAATGTTTCTTCATTTGAAGGGTAACAGTGGATCAAATCAATGGCATTACCGCAGCACTCTTCACGCACATTGTTACGCTTGAGAAGTGTATTTTTGATTTTAGCTATCTCGATGTATTTGTTGATCGCGGATACATTTTTATCATCACCTGCTGTATGCTTCAGCGGCGAAATACGACGAAAACTTTCTGTCGAAGATCTTCGTGCAGTTTCATTCTCAATGGGGATTGTTTCATTAGAGAACGGCTGGTAAAATGTGAAAGGATGCCGGCTTTTTCTTTGGTTTTTTGTACCATTACTAAGCCTTGTTTTATCTGTAGACAATGAATTTGCCGATTTTTGACTACTGAGTATATTTAAACGATCATAGAGTTGGTTGTTATGGGTAGCTGAGCTTTTACCTATTTTGCAGGCACAATAAGTTTGCTTGCTACAGATGTTTCTATTTGTTGTTATAATATTGATAATATAGACTTGCTCCTCTGAACTTTGATGCAGCGTCGAGAGCTTTGCATTTTCAAGTTTGTTATGAGAACAGTATTTGAATTTGAAAATTAAATATTCGTTGGAAAATGCTGAAGGTAAAATTTTCGGTCGGCTTACCAACACTTGCACCTAGAAGAGAAACGTTATAAAATAGTATCTACTAATAATAAAGGAGAATGTGTGTCTGTGTGTGTTGGCTCTCTACAGGGTAGACCGCTGGTCCTAGAGTTACGAAATTTGGCACAAACATGCTTTGGAGGGTGGGAATGTGCACCTCGGAGCCCCTTTTTTGAAATTTTAATTAATTAAAAATGAAGTGAAATTTTGCCGTTTTTCCTTAATAACTTCCAAAAATATAACAGCATAAAGGCTATTTTTACACCATCTGAAAGTGTAAAAAATTACCTTTCCAATGATATCAATTAAGTTGCAGTGCGATTTTTTCTCTAATTTTGATAAATTAAAAAAAAAATATTGGCATAATTTACAACAATAATTTTCATTGTTTCAACGCGATTCAAACCGTTTTCATTGTTTACGCAAATATTTATTTGCATGTTTCAATTCCATTGTTGAAGGTTAAAGTGATATCTTAATGTTTAATGATATTTTTAATTAGCATATTTTCATCCAGCGAACCTGCTGCTGGAAGTAAAATATGCCGCGTCATTTTAAAGTTAAATATCAAATGCGTATTTTGCTAGAGGAATAAGAGAGCTAATAAGTTGATGCCGACAACATGCAATTGGATGTTACATGGCTTTGAGAGTCACTTGATTCCATTAGGGACTGTCATGCACACCTCGAACAGAACTGGAGCGAAGCTACTGAAAGAATATGGGTTAAATGTCTATCACAATTTACGGGTCTATTCTGGTACCCCCC
>BGPR01008878.1:0-14083 GCA_013235015.1 Araneus ventricosus | reverse complement strand
AGAATAGACCCCTTAAAATGAATTTGTTAAGAGATTCATGAATATCAAATTATGCATAAGAGATTCAACTGAAATTATATTAATGGCGAACAAGCTGGTCGCCGAAGACGGCTAGTAATAAATAAAATAGACAGTAGCACACAGAGCCGGCCGGAGAGGGGTGCGACCGCACAAGGCCCCGCTCTGCTGACGGATTTTACAAAATGAAAAATGCTTTTTTCCGATTTGTTTGTTTTTATCCGAACATACATGTAAAACATTGCAGAAACAGAAGACTGCAAGTTATACGTTCTGCGACGTATTCGGGAAATGGCTCAAGTCGGTTTCAGATGATAACATTCAATACATTCCTTGTTCCCGAGACAATTGCTTCAGGGACTTTTGTGGGGATCCACACCTGTTCCTCTAATGGCCAGCAGATAGTCTTTCCCAGGACCGCTTAAAGAGACACCTCTAGATAAATGTTTTATCTTCGGCTTATCTAGTTCTAAATTGAGCACATCTGTTCCCCTTGTGTCCAGCAGGATTACTAAACGATGATGAATCACAATATCAAAGGGATTTCTCATTTTCCTTGTAAAAAGTGTGGTTTTCTAGAATCTATGAATTCATCGTAGGTACTTGCCAACAAGCATTCTGTTAAATCTATCCATTCCATTATCAATCCATCGCGGACACACACTGTGTGGTGTCACCTCCTCATCTTCTCCTTAGCTAGCTCTATGTTAAGCACATGTATCTTTCTTGTGCCCAGTAGGACTTCTAAGTGATGATGAGGCACATAATCACAGGGGTTTCTCTATGTTCTTGTTAAGTGTGGTTTTCCAGCATCTACAAATTAATCGTAGGTACTTGTTAAAAGGTAGTCTGTTACATCTATCCCTCAGAGTTTAACCAATAGCAGTGAATCTGAAATATTGAATCTGGAATATTATTTGGATTGTGTGAAACACTACGGACAACACAACGAGTTTTCTCGGAAGCTTAACTTTTAGTTGAATAGTTCGTTCGCGTTCAGAATATCAGCCGCACAGCAAAATAAAATATTATGCTTTTGTTCTTGCAGACAAATTTCAGGTATGCTATTTTTTATCTCTTTTTTATAGTTATTCATTAAACAACATTTCTTTTTCTATTTCCAAAAAGAAAATTTTATTATAATAGGTTATCAATTTAAAAAACAATGTAGTTTCCCCTTTGGTTTTTGTAGTACAATATTTTTGCTATTTGTTATTATTGAATACATTTCAGATAAAAGATTTTTTCTTATTAACACACGACAATTGGTGTTTTCTACTCTTTTACAATGTGCAGTTTTCATTGTAAAATGCTACTTATTTGGAATCTTTTTATTATTTTAACAAACTACACATCAAAATCATTTGGATAAGTTTTAAAATATACGAAGCATTTTGAAGATTGATTCAATTTAAATATCCTAAAACCGAAACTATCAGTAGGTTGTGCATAATTGTAGATAAGTTTTTGATCAGGAGATTAACCTTTCTAGTTTTATCTTTTTGGTCTATTTGTTATTAAATATGAAGAAATAATGAGATCAACTTTTAAGAATTCATTTCATAATCTAAGTGAAAAGAAAATCTCATTCATACGGTATGAATTTTTTTTTCAATACTGTAATCGTAAATCGACAGAAAAATTGAAAGGGCGGGAGGGACTTTCTCTTGCAATTGACTGCATGGTTAAAAGTTATTTAAAGTTTCAAGAGCTTTCATGTTTTGAAACTTTAATTGAACCTATTTTCTCATTTTATAATTTTAATTTTAGCACTGAAAGTTTTCAAACTGAACAGTTTTTAAAATTTCCTCACAAAAGCAGGAAGACAACACACATTTCTGCAATGTGTGTTCGCAAAAAATAATTGAAGATTTTTTTTTATTTAAAAAGGAATGCGTGATTTCAATTATCATATTCAAATAGCTGTTTCAAAATGTGAATGACAAATGATTTAATTTGCACTTGCATCAAATAATCGAATCCTCTTCAGTCCCAATGACTGAGCAACCTCTGCATTATTTAAAGTTACTGAGTTTATACTTTTCCCTCTCTCTGAAATATATTTACAGTAATACGCATTTATTATTGAATATTCAGTACGTTTCTGTCCTCGTTCTACAATAATGGAAGCACACAAAAAAATTGTGTGCTCTCATACTTGAATCAAAAAGTGTAAAAATATTTAGCATTTCTTTTGTTGAAAAATTGCTATGGGTTTTTTTAAATTTATACTTTCTTACTGTGAGGATGTTTACCCAAATCTGATAAATGCGTTTCAGATACTTTTTAACAATTTCAGTGTCTGTTGGTAGCTGTAAACGCTCATTCAGTAAACTGATATTAATATTGTCATTTTCTCGATCAACCATGGGAGATGCCTGAGTGATCTTGCATTTCTTAACTTCGAAAAATACACTTCTGATAAAATTAATTCGATGGAGTAATTGATGAATTTTCCTCCATAAAAGCTAGAAAAGTGCATGTTTAATCGAAATCCAATATAATTCGAACTATTATTTGCCTAGTATAACACTACATTACTAAGTATCGAATATTTGGATTATTTAACCTTCCATCAGTCACGCGTATTGTAGGAGATACTTATAATTAGCATCTCATTACTTGCTTATATCGTTCTTTTATAAATTTAAGTGCAATTTTTATTTATATAATCTTTATTTAGTATGGAGCTATTAAATACAGAGTACATAAATAAAAGTTGGATTCATTTTCGTAAAATAACACGATATAAATATATAATACGATGCACGATACAAGTACCTTTCACATACGCGCGACTTCTGGAGGGTTAAATTTCTGCCTTTTCATAATTATTTTTGACTAATTAATAACTATTATTAAATTAACTTCATTATTGATTTCGGGTAGGATAATGTTTTTAACGATTTTAGCATTAAAGTTTGTACGTTGGTCATATTAAATTTAAAACTTATTTTAATTATCAAAAATTATTTTTAAAATTATATTTCTTATATTCCTTATACATAAATTATATTCATTTATTAATTGCGTCCTTTTCCAATAAATCATTATTCTGTTATACGAGTTTTGTTGCAAGGCCCCGCAAATCAACTTTGAACCAGGCCCCGTTTTTGCTTGGGCCGACCCTGGTAGCACAACGAGGGTAAGTGGGGCCCGGGGCATAATATGATTCCCTCCCTCAATTGTCATCAGTGGTTCAGAATATCTAAACAGCGACCGGCCCTATTAGCATAAAGATATCATACGATATTTTTCGGATGTTATTCGATATTCTGAATGCTGAGCGATATTTCGTGAAGATATTGTAGAGCATACAAGTATTATTTATTCGCTCCCTAGTCTCATATTTGGCTTCAAAAAATGACATAAACGCACTAAGGTTTTGTCTACATGGCGACTGGCACCCTGGGCATCTATACCCACGTGCCGCTACGCCACTGAAAATAGCGGGAAGTACGGTGTATGGCTTCAAAATCAAATTTTCAACGAAGTGTATTTATCCAAAATAGTAGACCGTTTTATTAATGTGAACGTATTTTTAATACCTCTTTGAATGCAATATTTGATGTGAGAATACAATCATCGTGAATTTTTTTGTACGTCATTTTTGGTAACTGATGAAAAAATATTGTTAGATTTAGCGACTCTTTAAAAGGCTACATAAGTTACGTGATTTATATAGGTTAGTTTTGTAGACCAGAAACAAGGTGTGGGGGGATGCTCATCCATGATGTGGTATTTATGGAAACGACAATGGAAACCAGGACAACTGAGTCAATTTTACAATGTTCCGCTGATTCAACGAGAACCTTCGGAAAAATTTTCATGAAAACATTTTATCAATACTCATTTTCAAAATAACAAAAAATTATAGCAAGAATTATATAACTACCCAACCCACGACTGCCGGCCTACCCTAGAGGGTGTAAGACTCTACAAGGGCAGCCGGGGAAAGAGAACCAGCCCAACGAGAAGGAGGAACGAGCACCTAGCCCCAAGACAGCATTTATTAAGAACCAGAATGCTTACACAAAAAGGCCAGACTAGTCCAACTTTAGACACAAAGCAAATTGATCAATGATACAAAGAAAAAATTACCATCAAAATTTACAAATCAGCCCGTCTGGGGCAAGAGCCAAGAATACACTATTTACATGAGGAAAACAGAAGTTGTTGCAAATAACAAAAACACATCAGAACAAAACACACATAAAGAAAC
The DNA here is from genome assembly GCA_013235015.1 of Araneus ventricosus. Taxonomy (NCBI): domain Eukaryota; kingdom Metazoa; phylum Arthropoda; class Arachnida; order Araneae; family Araneidae; genus Araneus; species Araneus ventricosus. The sequence goes on along the minus strand of BGPR01008878.1, from coordinate 9,843 downwards.
GGAACATATTTACAACGCCCCGTGGATAAGGGGCAAAGTTCTAAGACCCCAAAAGTCCCAAAGTGCAGGAATTAACGAAAAACGCACTTATTCAAACATGTATCCAATAGATGAATAATCACAAAATACAAGGAAAAATGGCAAAATCACAATTACGAGTCGAAAAAGGGTGTATAAAATACAACATGAATTACAGAGAACTCCAAGACAAAGGAGCACAAATCAATTCAAGATAACAAACTACAAAATAAATATAACAAAACCATATGATAAAACATAAATGCATTATCAAATACAAAATACACAATTGAATTATAGACACAATGCCAGAAACCAACCAGAGGAAGTAGAAAAAGAGAATAAATAAATAAATATCTATAAATACTCATTAGCATACAAGAACACATACAGATGAAAAAATTAAAGAAAAAGTACTAAATTCTTTTAACTCATTGCAAATTTTATTAGAAATAAAACAAATTTCTTGCAGTCTTTTGGGAGATCTTTCATTTCTAGGACATTTGTAAACCAAAGTGGTTTATTATCAATAGAGGGACGAGTTAAATGAAATTTTGAGATAAAAAGGCAGTCGAACACGAAGTGGTCGGGATCCCCAAACCCCCTCAGATACAATTAGGACAATTCAAAAATTTAAAACGGAAAAGATAAGCAGAAGCCCAGAAATAAAAAAATGATAAAAAGCGATTATGGGTAAGTAAATTATAATCAACGTATGGTACATAATCACGGACCCTGACACCAGTGTCAGATTCCCCCCAATGTTGCTGCCAGTCGCTTAAAATAAGATTTTTAATAATTTTTTTTCAAAAATTTATTAATTATTTAATTAGGATTATATAACTACCTTGACCCACGGCAACCGGCCTACCCGTAAGGATGTCAGACACTAGGATTATATAACTATCACGTTCAATTCATTCGGTCGCAAGCTCTCGTTGGTCTGAAAATATGCGACGAACTTGAGAAAGCACGCCTTGGCGATGAACGTTCGTATCATTAGGCTCGTTTATCGCTAGATTGTCGATTCACCGCAATGTGCATGATATTTTAATTTTTCTTTTAACTTAAATTTAAAAAAAAAACCATGTTTTAACGTAAACTGAGCATCTCGGAAGTCGGTAAAAAATCCTATCACTGATGCCTTATTTATCGCTATAGACTTTGTATTAGTTGAGAAAGTGGGATGGTGACAATAGAAATAATATTTAGTATATTCGGAAAGTGTCTGTAAATTTTGAAGTACAGGTATCCCCTTGCGTAACACGGTTATGAAGTTTCTAAAAAATGCCATATTGTGCGAAATCAAGAAATGGAAAAGGGAATTGGTGTCCAAAAATTAAAAGTAAAACATACTGTCATAATTTTGTAATTAGAAGCAATATGTTCACATTTAAGCAATTTTTGCCAAAGTATGACATTAAATTGAATGATGCTGTGCTCGTCATTTCTACTTCTCTTTCCTTTTTGGTAATATTTCTTCATCCTCTGAACTTTCTTCAGAATTATCTTGACTTCTGTCTTGTATTATTAGGAAAAAATTATTATTTTATGTTGCCTGCTTTAAATTGAATATATGTAACATGGTGCTTAACACTTGTGAGAAATCTTTTCTTCGAATTTCTTCGAGTTTAAAGATTTTCGTGTAGGAAATATTAGCTGCCTTTGACGACCAGCTTGCTCGTCAAGAAAATTGGTTTTGCTTCATGTCGATTAAATCATTTATTCTGTTCTATATGTTTAAGTTTCCTAGAGCAAGATATTTGAAATTTCAAATTGTGATAGGCATTTAACCTGTACAGTTTTAGGAACCTCGTTCCTGTTTTGTTGCGTGTTCTCATGCACTTCCCTAATCAAAGGTCTGTAATCTCTCCTAAAATTTGAGTTTTAATGTAAAAGCAAAAAAACTATCACAATATTCAACTAACGCGTAAGCATGAATTGACTGCATTAAGCAATGTTTCATGTGATTAATTCAGATTACAATATCTTATTTTAATGAATTTTAAAAATGTTCTTAAGTATAATTTGCAACATCACTTTTTATAGTTTTAGTTACTATATTTTCACATGCTTTACGACGATATTAAATATATTTTTTTGTGTGCGCGTTATCGTACTTATAAAAGAGTAAAGTTTTAAAAATCATGAAAAGACAGACGCGCGCGCGCGAATCAAGCCTAAAACTTTATCAAATGTTTTGTTTAGGAATTCGAATCTCCTTGAAATGTTTATTATCTGCATCTGCGCTTTAAGTGCGCGCGCGCGCGCGTTTTTTAAGAAAGTCTTTCCATTAAAAATTGTACTTTCAATATACACCGAAAGCCTAATTTAATGTGAATTCAGATTAAGAAATTACTGCTTTCGTATTACAGTCAAACCCCGATATAACGATCCCTCGGTTAAAACGAAATTTTCAAATGGCCCCAACCGAACTCCTAGGCAACTAATGTATTTTCAAATGCTTGTAACGATCCTCAAAAGCAAGGAATTCGGATATAGTGAACCAACATTTCCACTTTTCAAGCTTAATTTCAGCTCTAAAAAAAATCACTACTTATTTTCGTACACTAGAGAAATAAATGTAAGTACAATATATTTCATTATTTAGTTTTCTTCAAACAAATATTTATTTTAATTTATTATATCCCATTACCAATTACAATTTAGTGTAATTAATATTTTCAAAGCAGAAATGCATTTAAGGGTTATAGGAAATTTTGTGTAAACAATATTTGAAAAATCGGTTATAGTGAACCCTCGGTTATAGGGAACTTCTGGATCGGTTTGTTGAGGCTTCGCTATTACAGGGTTTGAATGTATTCTAACCGGTTAATCATCGTACCCGTCTCGCATACGGGCAGCCAATTCGAACAAATTTTGTAGCTCCCATATCTCACAGGTGCTACACTTTCGCGATAAAAAGCCATGCAAATTCTAATTTTTATCGCATCCGTATCATTTTTATTTACCCAGCTGCTTCATAGATGGTAGTATAGTGCTTGTAATTTAATTATACAACAATTGCGTGTAGATTTGGAATATTTTTTCCGTTAGTACATGCTTTGAAAGGTGTGAGGAAAGCCAAATACAGTAGAACCACGGAAATCCGAACTAATTGGGGCTGACCTTTGTTCGGATTCCGAGGAATTTGGATTATCCTGGAAATGCGGTAAAACACCAAATGCAATACAGTATTGACTCTGGATGCTTTGTGAATGCGTACGGAAAGAGCACGCGGCCATTCGTACGGTACAGTGGCAAACAAATTGAGGGTGAAGATATCTGAATTTGTTTCTACTACATAAAATGCCGTATTAATACTTAAAGACTAATTCATGTACTTCTTTTAAGATAGGAATAAACATTAGCTTTGTTTCTGATTTGTAATTGTTATTTTCCCTTCATTTTTCCGTAAAACTTTTTTCAGAAAATTAAAAAAAAAGATATTCGGATTATCCCAAATTTCGGATTCCCGGGGTTCTACTTTATATGGTGAAATAAGGTAAGTTAATGCACAATTTCATATCTTTAAAAAAAAGTTAAATTTAAAGAAAAATATAGTGTTTTTTATATTAATCGATTTAGAATTTTATTAACATTAAAAAACATCAATAAAAAATTTGATGATTTTTAAACAAATTTCGTCAAAATTGTGCGACGAGTAAGCGGGTTAAAAATCTGAATAAAATGAAAGCAGAACTCAACTAAATTTTATAACTTATTATTAGTTATTTTCTTACCTCTCTGCCGACTCCGATACATCCTTTTTCAGGTTTCATTTTCACAGTTTGAGGGCTGGTCGTCTCAATATCGAAATCAATCCATGAAGAATTCTTGTTTTCCATGATTATTTTAACATTTGCGGAAGGACAAAATGGTAAGTGGAAGTTGTCCGGCACATTCATTGTCAATTTTTTTTCGGACATTTCAAATTATTGTTTAATTCTTTTAGATTTAATTAGTTTGGATTGTTATTCAGTTATTTTCATGGCTTTCACAAATAGTATTATAAATATTATACAGTGGTTTCCAGAGTTATTAAGACTAATTTCTTCCAGATCATACTTTGTTACCTATACCAAAACAGTTTTCGTATAACAAAGGAGCGAAGTAATTGTTTACTTGAAACTATACAACAAATGCTGCATTTATTTATGAAAAATATTCTTATTGTTATACTAAATCGACAATGACAACTGACATTGTTTTAACTTTTGAGTTCATATTTGTTTCTTGTGCTCGTACATGGCATATCCTGTACATTTTTCTATGTTAAGAGCTGATTCTGACTGCAATAAATAAAGATAGATCACAAAAAACCTCGTAAAATAAGGGCAAACAAGTCTTTTTTTAGTTCATCACAAGGATACTGCGTACATATAGTAATTAAACCAAATATCTATAATATAAAGCAGAAAATGCTATCTGCCTGTCAAAAGAACTTCTCCCTCCTAAACGTAGAACAGTAGATATGCGAAATTTGTACATGCCATTCTGAAGTCTTATATCAAATGAGCTATTTTTAACTTTCAAAATTAATTAGTTCTTAAGATATTTAATTAAATGACAAAAAGTAAGCCGAATATCGGAATTTTTCTTTAGTTTTTCGCCAATAGTTGTACTGAAATGTTGCGACATGTTTTCTGTTGTTGTAAATAAATTCAAACTAATTTATTATATCATCAAATCCTTCATTCACATGCCTTTGCCACTGTTAAAGTTATGATAAAAAATGTTGCTTCCTTTGGACATTAACAGAAAGGCAGAGGTTTTATTTCCTCTTTTATTTTGTAGGATGCTCATCTTTTAATATGTTTGCACAGCAATACAATGGCGTTAGTTAATTACCCTCTCTCTATGCGATGTTTCATTTAGTTTTCACAAATATTTTAAATGTTCCTAATGAGTGGATATCGGATCGGATGTGGGGAGGGGTGAGAGAAATTTGAAACATCGAATTCTGGCGTTTAAATAAAAGGCTGTTAATCTGAAAGGAAAAGTTTAAATTAGAACGCTAAAGGTATTAAAAGCAACTATAAAATTAGTCGTCGAACGTAAAAATCGCATCATAAGGTTACTAATTTTTGAAAAATATTCTTAGTTTTTTAAAATTTGAGCATAATTTTTACATTTCTACGAAGGTACGTGTTATACAGGAGGGAATATCTGGTAAAAATTTCAGATCGGTATCTAAATTACTTTTTGAAAAATTAGATTTTGTCGAAAAACAAAATGGCCGGCGGAAAATGCCTATTAGTATGATAAGCGATGCAAAAAAACCCCTTTCTAAAAATGTTGGTTTCCAATTTCAAATGGTTTTTATATGGTCATTATTCATAAAATGTGGTGAAAATTAAGTTTGAAGTTAATATTTTGTCTGAAATATTTTTTCTCATTCTCAGTTACAGTATGAAAATGCGTTCACGCATAGTGCTGTTATGCAATTTTTCATGCCAAAGTGAAATTCGATTGGCCTAACGTCTATTTCAGTTTACTTATAGCTTCAACTCTTTAAAGGAACATTTTATTCTATTAGTGTTATAATAAAATGGCTTTGCGATTGCGATTCATTTAAGAAAAGAAATTCATTTAGCTTATTCGATTACATTAATTTTTTGCTAATTAATTTTGCTAATTAATAATTAATTATCAAGTCCAGACACTTCGTTATGGTTTCGGAAAGGAAATTGGAAATCTCGGTTTTTGTTTCATCAAAAAAATTCACAAGAACTTATGCCAACTTTTAAAAAAAATGCATTTAAAAATTAATGAATTTCGTGGTAAGTATACTTATCACGGCCTTATAAAGGGTTAATTGAGCGAAGAAATTTAATGTGAGTAAATTGTAAAGTATCTGTTATACTTGTTTATTTGATTTATTATTTATTATTTTATTTGTCGTATTAGGTAGTATTAATTCATATTATCAAAATGCATAACTAAGCGTTTGAGTTTTCAGTTCTAATTAAGCAATGGTGGTTTATAAGAGAATTTTTTCATCCAAATTCTTTAAATTTTTTCTCATTTTCCATACACAATCTTGCCAATATGCAACTCAGTTTTCAGCAGATATCTTGAAAATATCACATAGGGTCTCTGCATATTTTAACATACTTGGAGTATCTACCCTCTATATCCTACGTGAATAAATTTTCATTTTTTTTCAGCAATTACCTTTTAGATGTCTGTATCCTCACCACGAACAGATATGTCTTACGAGAAACAAAAACGCATTTAACAATTGAATTATACAGGGTGTCCACTTAAATAAGGGCCACTATCCCTTAAAATAGAACGAAGGTAGCTATAGTCATGAGAGTGGCTTTAAGGTTTAGTGCAGTGGTGCGCAAACCGTGGGTCGCGAGAAAATTTTTGTGGGTAGCTAAATTCAAAGACATTTGAACATAAGACTTTTCCAAAAAAAAAAAAAAAAACTTGGTCGCAACCCTTCTATGGGTCGCGAAAAAATTTTACCCACTCTCAATTACAAGCTTGTAGAGCATAATCGATTTTGTACAAAAAGACAACTTGGGGAAATTAATGATAAAAACAAAACGCTTAAATTGCGCATTTATTTGTTTGCGATTTCCAACACTATTACGTGACGAAACGTGCCAAAAAGAGAGAGAAAAAAACCTAGTTATCACATGGCACCTTTATTTTTGTTGTTCAAACTGCTCTCCGTCAGTTATAATACAGATTTGGGCCCTTTTTAGAATTTCACGTTTAGCATATCATTTGGCACGCAGGCACAAGCAATAGTAATGCGTCATCGAATGTACTGCAATGTTGTCGGGAAGCTCGCATAAACATGCTGTTTCAATTATTCCCACAGGAAAAAGTATATTGGGGTCATTTTTGCCCAAAATATAACATTTTCTCCTTTTTACCATATTTTGTGACGTCACAATTTCGGAAATTGAGATCAAACAACTGTGCTTTTTAAGTGTTCTGCTCTTCGTATCAATGTCTCTAAGGCGTTTTTTTGTACTAAGTCGATAATGCTCTACAACTTTGACTTTTTCCCCCTCTATCTTGTACTGTTTTTGAGATAGGAACGCTAACTCTGGAGTTTTCCAGCAGGTGGCACTGTAAGCTGCCTCATCGCGTACCGCATAGCCGTTTTACTATACCTAGACACCACTTTCATGACTATTGCTGCCGTCGTTCCGAAGTGGCCCTTATTTAAGTGGGCACTCTTAATGATTAATAATTTTCTAGCTAATAATTTCAGCTCAAATAAGAATTAAAGCTTTCTTCCCTTAAATATCGCTTTAAAAACGTAAAAAATCTTTTTCTTAAGCTTTTATGTGTATAGAAAAAGGAAACATTTGCTTTTTCGTCATTACAGATAATAAGAGATAATGCATAGTTAGAATGGAAATTGAAAAATTATGATCAGTGAAGTTCTCTCTTTACTATACTTAGACACCACTTTCATGACTATTGCTGCCGTCGTTCTGAAGTGGCCCTTATTGAAGTGGGCACTCTGAATGAGTAATAATTTTCTAGCTAATAATTTCAGCTCAAATAAGAATTAAAGCTTTTTTCCCTTACATATCGCTTTAAAAACGTAAAAAAATCTTTTTCTTAAGCTTTTATGTGTATAGAAAAAGGAAACATTTGCTTTTTCGTCATTACAGATAATGAGTGATAATGTATAGTTAGAATGGAAATCGAAAAATTATGATCAGTGAAGTTTTCTCTTTAAATATGAAAGAGAAATCATATGTATTTATTCAGATCAGATTAAACGTTGCCTGTACCTGCAAAGAGCATCAAAGCACTACTTGGGAAATTAGAAATTAAAAATAAAATTAAGTTTTTATCTCCAAAATTTGGACCATTAATTTACTTATCATTAAAAGTAAAGTTTTACCCATCTGCAGGCACACTGTTTTTGTTTCTTTTAATTTTAAATGTAATGATGCTCATATCATTTTTCCAATGCAGTGCATCATGAACACAGAAATAATTTTAGATTAAAAATCGAAAAGTTCATAGAAAATTCGCTCTTATTGGTAGCAAATAATTTTTTCTTTCGAAAATCGGAAGGTCAAAGCAAAAATCGTAAAAGCGCGAGGAGCTGAAAGAAATACTCTAAGTAAACTGAAATTTTAATCACATTCATTATGTATATTTTAATTTTTAACTAGCAGCACCCGACCTGCTCCGCACTGGCTCTGCCATCTCGCCGCTTTTTGGCTCGCAACCGCTATTTTTTCAGTTTTAAATTCTGTACATGGACGAGTTTTCTGTTTTGTTTATTTGCTTTAAAGTAGGACTTCCGCCATAACCACCGACTTCCGGTGGTAATGGTATGCCAATCGGAATCTTCAAAATTTCAACACTCTGTTTGAAGATGTTAATCTATATATTTAAAATAATTTGGTAAAAAAAACTTTCACCGAGTCCGCCAGCCTGAACCACTTGTCCGATTTTGAGAATTTTTTTTTCATTTGTAAGGTTATGATGTCTAGATATGTCATCAAGGGTCGCCCCTCCCCCCATTTTCGAACGAAATCGAATAAACTCTTTACCACTGTACATTCTCTATGGGGAAAAACCTTTGGACAGTTCGCCAGCATCAACCACTCGGCGGATTTCGACATTTTTTTTTATTCGAAAGGATATGACGCCTTGATATGTCGTCATGGGTCGCCTTCCCCCCCCTGCCCCCGGGTTTTGAACGGAGTAGAAAAAAACACTTGGCCCCCAGAAAATATTAAAATATTCCATTGTTATCGGAAAACACAACTCTATAAAATATCAGAACTCTGGTGCATCAGAACGCGAGTGAAGAGTCGATTACGAAATTGCTTTTTCGTAAATATGAAAAAGGTCAAGCTAAATAAAAGCGAAAAAAATTAGCAGGAATTATAAAACGTTTATTTATTGTTTTAATCGTTGCATGATTTTTCATAAGCTTTAACAGTAAAATATTGACATGATGCAAAGTAAAAGCCCGCACTGGCCCAGCCTACCCAAAAGGGTGTAAGGCCTTTCATTGCAGGGGGGCGAATAGCGGCTGGAGGATTTCTATTAAATATCTGTAGCGATTCCAGTACGATGGAGGTTCGGTTTTAGTATTAAATCCGAAATAATTTAATAAAGGCATGGCCAGAATATTTAGTTTTTTTCTGTGTGCAACAAGCATAGAAATCTCGAATATTATTGCGAACATAATCAAAAAGATGAATGTATACCAAAGCATTCTATCGTTTTCATTTATATCTGAAGGTAGATGATCATTGTGCTTGACTTTCATCTTTTTAGAATCATCTATCGATGTCAGTTTTCGATTTTGCTTCGAACAATCAGAGCATTTACATTTAACTTTGTGGTGTTTAGGTACATTTTTGAGTCGTTTTCCTTCCGTTATGTCTTCTTCAATGAACTTCTTGTCTTGCATATCTAGTTTCATACGCTTCCTCATTTTAGAATCAATATATTTACCATTTTTGAAGTGTCTGTCAGACGAACTGGTGTCCTGCAAGTATACATTATCTTTGCGATTGCAACAAGTCTTGCAATGACAGCAGGAGACACGGTTACAAGACTTGCAACGTTTTTGTACGCATCCACAACAAACCTTTCCACTTTTCTCTCGAATACAATGCTCTTTTTGCTGGAATTTATTCTTATTGGAACACTTAATTCCTGAAGACAAATTCATTTGTTGACATTGGCAACATTTAGGAGAGAGATGGTTGCAGCTAAAGCAGTTGCAACAATGACATTTGAGCATTTCATTTTCGCACTTTTTCTTGGTTGCTGGCATAGAACATCTGTTGCATCTACATTTTGCAATTCTTTTCATTG
>BGPR01008877.1:49522-60916 GCA_013235015.1 Araneus ventricosus | reverse complement strand
ATGTAGTTTGAATCAAAAGAATCAAGAAATCACATATTCAAAGAACACAATGATAAAGTACATTGTGTCCGAGAAATATCTTTATTATTCTAAACATTAGTAACAAAAATACGAATCGATGAAATGAAATGTAATTTGAAGAAAAAGAATCAAGAAATCTGATTTTTTTTTTACATTGCATTCAGTGCAGCTGTAAGTAAGTTCATTTAGTAGCACGAAGAATCCACAGTCTGCATTCGATTTCCCATTTATTTTTAAACATTTCCGGCCACTTTAAACTTCTGCATCCATGCATAATTTGAACGCTCACTTGATCGACTTGTACGCTGCATCTGGCGAAATTTTCTATGCACGGTTATCGGTGCTTTTTTCCGCAAACCACAATACACACTGCTGTTTTCTCCTCAGCGCTCGCCCATTTCGCTTCTTATTCCAGCTGCCAAGTAGTTAGTGCCATATATATATACCTCAGACTAGAATATTCGATAAACTGTTAGATGTTTGCATTCTTTTGCCACAAGCTGCATTTCAATTTCTCTTTCCGTATACTTTGTTATTAATATCTAATGGTTGGTTGGTTTTTTATGGCACAAGGGCCAAGATTGGCCAAGCTGCGCCAAACTCATTATAAGTTCTAAACACAAATTTTAATCCATAAAGCACAATTGAGGTCTAAAAAAAGCAGGCGAGATGAAATAAAAAACTAAATACTATGTATAAAATTGATGTCATGGACAAAGAAGAAAACATTTACATTGTAGGGTTCACCAAGTATGTCTCTTAAATCAGGATAAGACTTTCCGAAGTACTTCCGCCATAAAACGCGGTATTTAGGGCACTCGCATAAAATATGTCTTATAGAAATAATAGTACTACAGCTTGAGCAACTTGGGGCTGGATCCGCATAAAGTAGATGTTTATGAGTAAAATATGTATGGCCCAATCGAAGTCTCGCTAATTTCACACTCATTCGGCGATTAAAATTATTAGGCTGAAACCCGGCAATAGATGGTTGTATGGAGTGTAATTTGTTGTTTAGTTCCAGATCCCATGTATGTTGCCATTTAATAGGTGTGGTTTGCTTTAGGACTTGGTCTATGTCCTGAAAAGTGACAAAAGTTTCTACGTTTGAGATAGCTGCTTTTGCCGCAGCATCAGCTTCATCGTTTCCAGTGATGCCGACGTGTCCTGGAATCCAGCAGAATAAAATATCAAAGTTCCGTTCCTGTAGTTTAAAATATAATTTTACTGTGCTAAGCACCAAAGGATGGCTTTGTCTGGATGCGTTTAAAATCGCCTCAATAGAGCTTTGAGAATCTGTATAGATAATCCACTTTTTTCGGGATAAAAGTCTAATTGCCCTTAAAGCTGTATAAATTGCAAAAATTTCTGAGGTAAAAACTGAGAAATGTTTGTTTAGTGTTCTGGAAATGCCGATATGATTAATATCTAATAAAGATCTCTCTGGGACAATTGCATTCAAATAGGTCGGTCTCTCATTCTGTGAACACGATAATTCAAAAAAGGAAAAGGATAAAGGAATAAAATTTGGAATGTTGCCTACACACTAAAATAGTAGATATCTATCAATTTTATACGAAATACTTTAATCGGAAGTCTGTCCGTCTATCCATATGCGAGTGTACTCAATAATTGAAAAACGCAGTGAGCTAGATAAGTGAAATTCGGTATGTGGACTTGGTATCAGAACTATAGATATGTATAAAATTTCGCTCCCAGTTGGTGAAACGGAACTGCTGCCAAATATGCAGGGTGCCCGCTAAAGTCCGTTGTCAGTCCAATAATTTCTAAACGGCAAGAGCTATAGTCATAAAAGTGGCGTCTAGGTATAATAAAGTTGCCAGGCGCTACGCAAGGAAACCGCTTACAGCGCCACCTGGCGGCAAAATTCGGGGTTAGCATTCTTATCTCAAAAACGGTACGAAGTACGAGGGAAAAGTCAATTGCAAAGTTATTCAGCATCATCGATTTATTACGGAAAAACATCTTGAGCACAAAAATGATACAAATGAAAAGCAGAAAACGCACATTTGTTTGATCGCGTTGAACAAAACTGTACTTGCCGGAAATGAGGCTCATCTATCTGCCATGATCAAAATGGTGTCCTTTAGCAACAATACACATCTGGACACGGGATTGCACATGGCAACATGTCAGGTGACACGCTGGCACAAGCATCCGTAATACGGTTTCGAAGTTCCTGCAATATTGGTGGAGGAGTTGCATACACTTGCTGTTTGATGTATCCCCACAGAAAAAAGTCCAATGGGTTCAGGCTAGGAGGGCGTGAAGGCCATTCTACGCAACCACCATACCTGATGACTTGTTGCCGGAATGTGTCCCGAATGTACTGTTGGACACTTGAACGAGGTCCTCTCGTATTGTAATCACGCACGCTAACACGTGCCATGATTAGAGATGCTCTGGACTGTGACGTTTTCTCTTTTCTTCTGCGTTATGTCGAGTTACAATTTTGGGAGTTGCGAACCAAACAAATATGCATTTAACGCCTTCTATTTTTAACATTTCTGTACGAAAGGTGTCTTCTCTTACTAAATCGATGATGCTGAATAACTTTGCAATTGACTTTTTCCCCGTATTTCGTACCGTTTTTGAGATAAGAACGCTAACTCTGAATTTTGCCGCCAGGTGGCGCTGTAAGTGGTTTCCTTGCGTAGCGCATGGCAACTTCACTATACCTAGACCCCACTTTTATGACTATAGCTCTTGCCGTTCATAAATTATTGGGGTGACAGCGGACTTTTGCTGGCACCCTGTATACTCTACTCGCTTTACTGTAGGACAAAACTAAATACAAAACGCACCATATTGTGAAATCATATGAGAAATCAATATTTAACACTCTCACAGATTTTTTATAAAGAGCTGCGAAAAATATCAGATACAGTGTTTTCTCAATCTGTTATTTAGTGGCAGCTGAATTAAATGCAAATAAGCCAAATCTTTTGTTTGATGAAGTAATCCTGCTTGAATATAATGTGAAATTCCCGTAAGACAACCGAGTATTATTATAAAATATGTTTAATTTTAGACGGAAGAATGTCCAAAATCATTCTGCCAGCAGCGGCAGCACCTATGGGTCCAGGAGGTGCACTCGGTCCAGGTGCAACGCAGTCTGCCGTAGAAGTGAGGAACTATTTTCCGGAGACTTGGTTGTTCGAGTTGCAAATGACAGGGTACGTAATAATGAAACATGACAGCTCTCTCTCTCTCAATCTATATCGCAAGATGTAAATGGCTGTATATGCAGGCACTATTTCAAAAATTTTATCTTAGGGGAGACCGGGGCAAGTTTGGTAAAGGGGCAAGTTTACACAAGACTTATATTTCACATACCATTGGTCGAGGGGTACTCTATATCGTTTCGGAAGAAGTGTCTCGGCCTCCATTAGTACTCACACAAATTTGGAGTCAGTCTTGAAAGTGGATCGTGAAGTGGACAACTTTGTCTAATTTTTTACCATTTCTGTAAATTTTTACTCTTACTTATTGGCTTTAATAGAGCTCGTACTATTAGAATATTATAACTTATTATGGATTATTTCTTAGGTTGTTCTTTTGTGGTTCTTTGAAGCTATTTAGTTGATTATTTTTATTATGAATAAAGTTTATATGCTCAGTTATAACAAAAAAAATGGCAATGGGGCAAGTTTACACAGTGCACGGGGCAGGTTTACACAGTGTGTAAACTTGCCCTATAGCCATTTTTGTTAGAACTGGCACAAGTGGCACTTGCATTACAAAGTCATTCCCAACACCTGAAGATGTGAGGCCATTTCAAGAAGCTGGGCGAAGTAAAAGAAGTAACAAAGGTAGGAAAAAAATGCAAACATCAACTCTTACAGATATACCTGTAGAAACGCTTTACAAATGTAGAAGGAGAAATCAATAAAGAGAAAATCAGCGTCAGTCCATCATACTATGTCTCAGTCAGTGGGCTCCAACACGCTATAATAATGAAAAAAAATTTAAATAAATAAATAAAAAAATTTTAAATAGGAAAAACCTTGTTCTGAAAGAAAATTTGGGAAATTTTGATGGTAAAAAGAAACTAAAACCAAGAAAACTTTTGATTCTGATGACGATGAAAATTGTCTGTGTATTTACTGTTTAAATCCATACGAAGAATCAAGATCTCGCGAACAGTGGGAACAATGCACCGAAAGTAAGGGTGGGCACATGAGGACTATATTACCAATGGCAATTCAAAATATTTTGTTTGTATTGTGAAAGTGATTTTGAAAACTATTAGTATTCACCGTAATTGTTTATAATATATTATGTACTTTTGAAATGAACTAGGTTTCTTTGTATTTAATTTGTTGTATTTTAATCACTGTAAGCCTTCTTCTGTAAGTCTTTTAATCATTTTTGGTGGTGTGTAAAAGTCCCCCAGGCAGTGTGAAAAACTTGCCCCGGTCGTGAGGCAAGTTTACACAGGTGACATCATGGTGAACAAAATGGTATAATTACAAAAATATAATAATTTAAAGTATTTCAAAATATGCACTACATGCCTGAAAGTCTAACTAATTCATTGGTAATGAAGATGTAAGAAATACTTTAAAGCCATAAAACAGAAATATAAAAGTTTAAAAAGTGTATAAACCTGCCCCGGTATCCCCTAATATTAATTTTAAATAATGGACGGCATCTGAAAAAAATTCCTAAAAATAAGACAAGAAGGTCAATTTAGATGTCCACAATGTAGTCCTCATGAAATAATACTATTTACAAATAATTTCTAACATATTTTTTTCGCGGTAAATTAGTGAAATTTCTGTCAGAAATGCTCATATTTCAGTGATGCGTTCTTGATTGATCTTTATCGGTTGACTAACAAAATAAAAACGAATTAAAATTGAAAAAAATATTGCTGAATATTTTATCTAAAGAGTAATGAAATATTGACAGAAAGTCCTCTCTACAAGCGCTTTTCATCTTGAAATGATAAGTTGTCAAATGTCTAATTAAATTAAATGTAATGTTACTGAAAGCAATTAACCAAACATAGAAACCGTCTAAGTGATGCCTTATATATATATATAAATGACTGCTATATTGTTTCAATAGAAATTTTATAGACATTATTAATAGTCTTATTTTAAATTTTTTGATCTTTTTATTTTTCGAATAAGCAATAACTGACATCCTTAAAATGATATATTTGGAAATTTCGAAGTTTAAAAAAGAAATATTCTTGTTATTATAAATCTGTAAGTACACGGGTTAACACAGTAACTAAAAAGACTCATTAAGCTATATCAATGAAGCTTACCATAAGGTATTCACCAAAATTACATACAGGGTTCCCACTTATATCCGTTACATCCCCTTAACTTCTAAACGGTGACAGCTTAGGCCATAAAGTTGGTGTCTAGGTATAGTAAAAAGGCTATGCGCTACTCGATGAGACTACTTACAACGCCATCTATCGGCAAATTTTGTAATTATCGGTCCTATCTCGTAAACGGTGAAAGATACGAGAAAAAAGTCAATTATAAAGTTGTAGAGCACTCTCGATTTAGTACGGAAAGATATCTTGCGTACATTAATACTCAAAACAAACGTAAAAAATGAACATTTCTTTGATTGTGATTTTCAACACTATGACGTCATGAAACGCGAACGAAGCGAGAAATCCAGTCCAGAGTGCAAATGTGTAGAGTGGCTAACGGAGAACATTTTGAGCAATATAAATAAATGATCCAGAAGACAGGGACGTGTCTCAGTTTCTTTTATCCACTCTTTATGACATGACAATTTTTGAAATCGAGACCAAACAATTGTTCATTTTTTACTTTCTCGTATATACGAAGTATACAAAGAGGAAGTATTGTAATCGTCAAAAAATTCGAACTCGAGATTTTGACGAATCTCCACGTTTTAGACCTCCCTGAGTCCGAAAAACATAATTTTGGAATTATGTCTGTCTGTCTGTCTGTGAAAACGATAACTCGAAAACTATTAGAGCTACGGGAATGACATTTGGTATGTGGTCTTTAAACATAATTTGTAGGTTTCTGTCAAATTTTGGACAAAATCCGTCAACGGGAAGTCTATCTGTCTGTATGTCTGAAGTCATGTGAACACTATAACTCAGAAACTTGAATAGCTAGATGGATAAAATTTGGTACACAGTTTTATCGTCATGAATGTAGGTCCGTATAAAATTTTGTGCCAAATCCGTCAACGTGTTGACTGTCTGTCGGTCTGTGTAATCGCATACTTGCATCTCATAAGCCCTTTGGCTTAGATAAATAAAACTTAACATCGCGGATACTAACATTAATTATAGATCTGTGCCCAATTTTCATCTCAATCCTTTAAAAAACAGGTGTTCAAATTTCATATTTAGTTCAAAATGCACATTACGACTGTGTGTTGGCGAACGTTTCGCTTATTTTACTCAAGTGAGTACGGTTGGCGTTTGACCTTGGCGGAAATTGAAGCGAGACGCAAACACGCGCTTCGGAAATTATGGCAACCCCCAAAACGAAACTCCGTTTTGACACAGATGGACTCCTGTGATTAACCAAAGGTGTAGTGAAATGCTGTGCGATATCTATAGTAAGATTTCGTACTCAAAAACGTTAAAGTTGTGGTACCTCAGCGCGCGTAAAAATTGCGAACATACGCAATTTTTTTGCTAAATATTAAGTTTTGGGGAATTCATAAATTTTATATGTTTCATTGTAAATCCCCATTCATAATTTTTTTTTCAAAATAACCGGGCCTTGGGTAAAAAAAATACCCCAAAAATATTTACCTACCAATGGGTGTTTATCCACCCCACATTACTGGTCGTATGCGAGAAAGTTTCGGGGAGGTCGCTCCCGCTGGTTGCATTCTGTTTTGAGTATTAATGTTCGCAAGGTATCTTTTCGTACTAAATCGAGATTGCTCTACAACTTTCTAATTGACTTTTTCTCGTATTTTTAACCGTCTACGAGATAGGACCTCTAATTCCAAAATTTGCCGATAGATGGCGTTGTACGTTGTCTCATCGAGTAGCGCATAGCCGTTTTACTATACCTAGACACCAACTTTATGGCCTAAGCTGTCGCCGTTTAGAAGTTAAGGGGGGTGTAAAGGATGTAAGTGGGAACCCTGTATAAAGTTTTGGACAAAGTCTTTCAAAAGCAAAGAGGTACTTTTTCCCCTTAAACTTGTTTAATTTTATTTACATTATTATGCACAATAATGACCATATTTACAAAGATTTTTTTAAACATGAGTGTTATTATTAACTCTGAATCAGAATTTTATAAGCAGTTTTAGACATGGTATTTTTTTACTAGAACATTACCATGCATATCCATAGAAAACAATATATTAATTTTTTTATTATTACGTTTATTGACAAGCTCTTGCCACTGGTTCTAGTTCAAAAATAAAACTTGTTTAAATTGATTGATTTCCTTAGATATTGCTCAATATACAGGGTTAGCCTAAATGATTCATCGGGATTCAAAGGACTGTTAATTTACAAGTATACGACGTACAAAGATGTGTGATACATGAAAAGATACATACATCATAAAGTTTCTGGTACATACTACAAATTATGTGGTACAGGTGCAGTTCCAATGATCCAAATATAACCGCTGTCATCTTTCCCTGGAGTAGGTTATTTTGGAAGTTTTCGGGGTGTACTAGTCGAGAATACTGCGTTGCATAACACTTTGCTACAATAATTTTTCTCCACTTACAAGTAATAATATCATTTTGAGGTGATAACTAATAATATTATACACTTATAAGTAGTAATATTGTAGTGTGGAAATATACGAGCAAATAGAGAAGAGAGCATTCCATAATTTTTCAATTTCGTATTGTGTCAAATTTTTTCCGTTAAATTTCTTTAATAAATGAATTATTTTTCAGTCCTGACGGAACATATACGGGAGAGGACAATATTCCACACACTATAACAGAATGGGATGGAAGCGCCGTGTGCATCAACTCGCAAGATGGTATTGGGCTATCCAACATGACTTCCATCAAGGGGTTCCAAGCCTTCTTCATATCCTACACTCTCCCTATCAGCGTCATTAGAGGTGAAGAGTTCGTCGTCGTAGTGTCTGTCTTCAACTACGTTGATGCTGCTTTGCCGGTAAAATTTTTCAACAATTAAAATCATCAAGATTTTTCTCATTCATAAAATTTTGAAACAGATAAAGTGACATATATAACAGTACCAAAGTTTACTTGAATCTTTTAAGAAACTGACCTCTTCGGGGTTTTTCTTTAACCAGTTAACTGCGTCTAAAAAGAATGCACGTCGAGCAAAAGAAGCGAGGTTATGCACAATTTGATTATAACTGAGCTTCTTAAATTCAAAGCATCCTGCTGCTGAAACCGGACAACGAATTGACACCAAAATTTTTATATGGACTATACACCAGATGCGCTAAAGAGATCTCTAAAAAATGTATATCTGGGGGCCGATTCCTCTATTATTGATATTAATATGGCTGTCAAAATGACCAATTATTTAATTATATTTTTCTTATATATGAATTTCAATATTTTATTGCAGTTTCAAAACCTTATTTTATAGGATAATTTTTGCAGCACTGAATTGTTAAATTTTCAAATAAAAATGTAAGCCCATTTCGTCTTGGTATAAACACTTTATCGCAAAAAAGGAACCGTAATTGCCAAAACGCTCTATACCAAAAATACAATTCGTCAATGGGATGCCTGCTTGCTTGCTCGCCCATGTGCAGTGCACGTAAATATGCTACCGCAATGACTTAGAGGTATGAAAATTGTCATAAGGTTTCGAATGGGTCATAGGTTTTAACACCAGCGCTGTGTAGTCTATTAAATTTTGGAGTAAATGTATCAGCGGGTTAATTGCATGTCGGTCTGCCTGCCTGTATGTAGGAGAAAGTGGGGTAAAACCGGGTAGCTAAGGTTCGAAGGCAAGCTGGAGCGAAAAGATTAGACGGAGAGTTTGTAAAATTTTATTAAAATATTCATTGTTTATAGGAGTACAATATATCTTTCCATAAAAGTCTCAGTTTCATTACTTTTTCATCAATGATTTTTAAATAAAAAAAAGTCAAACTACCCGGTTTTACCCCACTAGTGGGGTAAAATTGGGCAGACATGTTAACAGTATGGGGAATTAGGAAAACTCAATTTTTCGTAGAAAAATTGCAATTATTTTTATTTTATATGGCCATTTAAGAATATTAGTTACCAAATTCACATATAAGCAGTTGTCTTCTTCCTCCATGCCATTGCAGCTTTCGTGGGCACAAATAAGACAGTTTTCACATTGGATAAACCCTTCTTCCTTATTTAAATTAGAAAATTCATCTTTAAAATATAAACCATCAACATCTGATGTGATTTTATCGTCTTAATAGGAGGAATCATCAATACTGACTGTCCCGTCTTACGCCACTTGGAGTACCCGGTTTTACTCCGAGTGCAGTGGTTATAAGAAACGAAATAGAACAAAGCAATTAATGGACTAAATCTTATTGTTTTACAGGGTATGAATCCTTAGTAAACGTATAATAAGATGGACTAAATATAGTTTTTAGAACTGTAGTGATTTTTAAGTAAAAACAGTTTAAAATCAAACGAACATTAGAGAGATGACGTCTTAAAACAAACAAACCGTCACAGATATACAGTGAATTCAACAGCTGCAACACGCCACTATGACTGTTCCTTCTTCTGGACTAGTAGAGAACAATTCAGTATCTGCCCACTAGAAAGAAGAACTAATAGCGCCATAATCAAGGATACCCGGTTTTATCCCACTCTCTCCTATATGAAAGCTCAAAATTCAAATTCAAATACGCAAGCTAGCGGAACGAACTTCAGTATGTGATGTTCTCAGCCTCTATCCAATCAAAGGAAAGAGTCCCGAAATGCTTTCTCAATACTTCTTATACAAAACACGGCACACTGTATAAGTATAAGTATAAGTATAAGTATAAGTATAAGTATAAGTATAAGTATAAGTATAAGTATAAGTATAAGTATAAGTATAAGTATAAGTATAAGTATAAGTATAAGTATAAGAGAATGTTCTACGGGAAAATATTTATGTAAAATTTATAATATCTGCATTTGCCTTGCTTTAGATATGTATACTCATCATCCCTTGATTTTATGTATGATCCCTTGAAAGATATTTGATTGAAAGATTTTTTAACTGCTGAATAGATTCATGAAATACATAATTTATTCTGCATTTCTGAAACCGAAATGCTTTGTAATTCACGGAGTAACAACATTATAAATCCTCTTTCCAGATATCTGTTAACTTAAAAGACCCGCAAGGATTTGAAGTCACTAGTGACTTGTCTGACAATGAGATTTGCATACAACCAAGTACAAGTGAAAGTCTAAAAATGAAACTGAAGGCAACAACCGTGGGATCTATCAATATAACTGTCGAAGCCGGCACAGCCTCTTCAAGTGCAGTTTGTGGAGATTCTCCAGTGTACGATGGTACTGCAAGAGATGCCATCACGCAGTCGTTAGAAGTCGAGGTAAACCCTTGTATTTAATACTTTTACGCGTGCGCTTATAAAAAAAGTACTTGATATTAAAATAAAGTTTTTTAAATATGTTCCTTCCTTAACTGGCTGAAACAAATTCGACCTCACTTATCTGGAAAAACGTTATGATAACATTTTTCATATCAATAACATCCGTCTAAGTTTTTATCAGTATTGGTCATTATTTATTTAAAAATGTTTAAAATTATGAATATAAATTTTATATATGCTTTAAAGTAGCAGAAATATGGGGTATGGTTTATATGTCATGGCTAAGAAAATTATTTTATTATTTAATTTGAGGTACAGAAATAGCCACACTGCCTGTCACTAGAGACTCGTTTTTATTAAAACTTTAGGGGGAAATATTAATAAATATAACAAAACATAAACTGTAGAACCTGCATTTATTTATTCAATTTTTGAATATTTCTAATATTTAGCATCAAATAGAATTTCACGAAAGTAGTAATCTTCTTTTAGGGACGAAAAAAGTTTCTATTAAAATCATCACAGTATTATATTGCCGTCGATCTCTTAAGTAAATAGTTCATGCATTTTTCACAAAAATTATTTAGTTGAGTATGTTTTAAAAATTTAACACGTAGTTTCTTGTTGAGAATATATTCTTTATGAAAAAGTCTACGGGAAATACTCTAAAATTTCAATAGGAAATGCGTCTCATTAAAATTTCTAGGAAATGCATCTCATAAAAATTTCTAGGAATTGCCTCTCATTAAAATTCCTAGGAAATGCAATCTCATTAACTCTTTTCCGCGCAGTGTGCCAGCTGATGGCACACCCAATTTCCGTTACATTCAAC
>BGPR01008877.1:14902-39522 GCA_013235015.1 Araneus ventricosus | reverse complement strand
GCCCGAATATTTTAATAGATAAAAACTACATATAAATTTATCATTACACTCCGGTAACACAGAAATAATTTACTGAAGTATTGAAATAAAATCAGATTTTTATCCAAGGTGTGATAATTTAATCTATTCCTGCAGATGAGGAAAATAAAATGTTCTCCAAGTCTGACAATTTAGATTTGCCGGATGATGCTGTGCCTAACTCCGCGAGAGCACTTGTTGATGTTAGTGGTAAGTTTCTCAATTTCTCCATTATGAGAGATTTTTTAGCAGATTAAAAATAATTCAGAGATTTCATAAAATTCTTTATGACGTGTAAAAAAAGTTTTCATGCGTAAAAATTTCTCAAATATTCTTTTATCGAGCATGAATATTAAGAATTAAATAACATTCTTTGCAAAAAGGGAAAATTTTTGTTTCAGTATAAATTTTATGTCATGAGTCTAAGATATTATGGAAAAAAGAGTTTGCACATAATATTATTTTGCTTAGTATTGAAGATATTTACAGTTTTGGTATTTGCATGCAGAAGTTCGTCATTACTATATTTTTAAAGTGAAAATACTGTCTGAGTACTTATTTCTACGATAATGACACAAAGCCGTCTTTTCTCTAATCTAGATAAAGAATTTCCAATGTTTTTAATTTAATAATAACTAATATATATTTAGTCTATAAATTAATTTTGCTTATTCTCAAAAAATATATCTTCATGTCATTCTTCTTGACACATAATATAGTGAAATTTTTTATTATTGCAATCGAGTGTATCGTGAGGTTTTAATTATATTTTTCAATATGAATAATCTGAAAAAGTATTTTACAAAATTATTTTAATAACTACTGCAGTAATTTCTTGTGAACATAAAATTAACTTGGGACACATCTTACAATTTTATTAATGTCATTAAGAGGGTTTAGGACCAAACATTTGTTTCCTCATTATACTTCAAACATCACAAAGGGATTGTATTATCATTTGAATATAATTTTAAGCAAATCTTTTATTCACGCGCTTTTGCAATGTTACGGTTGTGATAGTATAAATTGTTTTCTTGGGAAATTAACTCCAAAGCAGAATTTTCACTTTAGTATTCATTGCATTGCTGAAATATTTCATCCACCTGCTTCAAAGTAATATTTTTATAAAGCGTGGCAATAGATATTTGAATTTGGGTTTGTTTTGTGTGTGTGTGAGGTGGACTGAAAGGATTTTCATCCTTTCTTCAAGCATTTAATGTCATGCTTTCCTGCCATTTTAAAATTATGAGGCTTGAAAACGCTTTCAAATTTTTGTATATTGCGTTATAGGTAATTTTTTATTAAAGTTTCTATTGGCTTAAGGGTACAGTATTGCCGCCAAACTTGAATTTCCTCAAGTGATATCTCATCAAATTTGATATTAGATTTTCCGCAGTTGAGAACTTATGGTAGGAAACCAGCTTAACATGAAGTTGGTAACGGGACATTATCCCGTCTATATATATAAAAGGCAAATACCATGACTCACTCATCACGAAAACTCCCAAACCATTAGGCCCAGAAATTTGAAATCGGCAGGTGCCCTAATAACACAAGACGCTGTACTATATTGTTACGATATCTTCGCGATATTGTACGGCATTCAGAATATCGGACAACGTCGTAGAGATATCGTGCAATATCTTGTGCTAATAGAGTGGTTGCTTTTTGGGTAATAGTTGCTCACTTTTACGAACTTTTCGAAATTATAATTAGAATTTTATTTAATTAAAAATTACCTATAATTTTAACGTTTTTCCGCAATAACTTTGGAGCATATTGTCGCACAAAAATGACTTTAACTTCATCTTAAAGTTTAAAATTTAGCTTTGTGATGACACCAATTTAATTTCCATGCAGCATTCTGTTTAATTTTAATTAATTTTTAAAAATATTTCCAAACAGAGCGAGACGGAGTAACGGCGTTTCTGACGGTTCCTCAAGGTCACAGTTCTATTTATAGAACTAGAGGAGAAGGGGAGGGTTGGTGACGGATTACGAACTAGGGAGAAATGCTGCCCAGTTATGATTCACATCAGTGGCGGCGAATCGGGGGAGAGGGCGAGGAGAGTTACTCGTCCCCTTCTTTTATCGGGAAAGATTAAATTTTTATTTCATTTTAGCTGCTTGAAACTAGGAATTACAAAAAAGTAATAGCATTTGGAAAACTAACTAATTTTTTAAAAATTTTATTGTCTACCTCTATACACCTGGGTTCTTTAGATGTTTATGACTGTCTTTTCTGCGCCTCACTTTTTCCACTCAATTTGGCACCCATTGGTTCACATGGGGCCATGGTCGGGATTTCGCGACCATATTCAGGATTATTCATTCTACAGATGAGTGATAGTTGAATTGAGTCAGAGTTATTTTGTATCCAATATTTAAGTTTCGTTAGCTGTGATGCAACATACAGAATTGTATCGCAGGTATTTTAAAATTTACATCTGTATATATTTTACTATCTGCCAAATACAATAAAATAATCACTTTTTGTTCATCGATCCTGAGTTATTTCGGGTTAAGCTGCGACAGGGAATGCAAAAATTAATGTAAAATACAAAAATAGCATAATTATTTTTCCATTTCTTTCCTTCACTACAATACGCTTTTTTTCATAGGAAACGTGATGGGCCCTGCTATAAAAAATTTGAACAATCTCGTCTCCCTCCCAACTGGATGTGGGGAACAAAATATGGTGAAATTCACGCCAAACTATCTCGTGTTGGATTATCTAACAGACATTGGCAAACTCACGGACAGCATCAAATCCGACGCTATTAAAAATCTGAACACTGGTATGTAATATCTTTTGATACTTTTGAAATAAAATAATTCTTATTTTATCATAAATTTTCTGTCTGAATTGGCATCAATAAATTATATAGTAATTCATCGATTTAGCTGATTGAATTCAATCAAATCTGATATTAAAGCAACCGATATCAACAAACAGATCTTTGTTTTTTTAAAAAAAACCTTATTCAAGGAGAAGCAAACATTGAAACTTGAGAATTTCCCTCCCCTCCTACTATTGTTCAGTAATAAATAGATTTTAGTTGTGTGTTAATTTTTTTAACACTAAGAACATTTGCAGCACGATCTCTAGGGCCCAATGCTAATTTAAATATTGTGCGCAATTCTACTCAGCGATCTCTAAATTAAATAATGATTAAACTTTAATTAATGAATGATTTAATGGATGCTCGATTTTATAGATATTACTTTCCCACACTAAGTCGGTTAATCCGCAGTTTACCATAGTTTTAATTAATATATATACTTTCTTGTTGATTGTTACAAAATATCAAGTAATTTATAGATGCCACATGTATAATAATGTATTTTCTACTAAGCATGTGCCTTATAAACAGAATTCAAAAAGCTCCATAGAACTGATAAGGAATATAGTTTTTCTTTTACTTGAGTTTTAATCTTTTCCTTTGAAAATCCCGGTATATCTACATACCTATTTCTGGCAGATTGATTTTTTTGCTATTAATGTCTACTTCGCTATTATAAAGTGCCAAGTGTTCATTGTGATGAGAATAATTTTTGTTAAAAACTCCTGAAAATACTTCATGTAATAAAAATAACAGTTTATAACTTCTATTATCTTTATATTTGGATATTTCTATGTAAATTCGATATAAATAGCTACCTTGGAACTTACAATCTTATGCCAACACATTACTTTTATTTAAATTAAATTATCCCTAACCTTGTTACTTCAATGTACTTTTTCTCAAAATCTGTTATAGATTCATGTTCTAAATTTTTTATTCAAGTAAAATACATATTTCTCATTATACTGAAATGATTTTTTTTAAATTCAAAAACTTATTTTTTTACAAATTTTTTTGTGTCAAAACAAAAAATGTGTAATTGGCAATTTCGATGTACCTTTCCTCAAAATGTGTTATAGATGTATGTTTGAAGCTTTTTATACAAGTAAAGTATACCTTTCTAATTGTACTGAAATGAGCGTTTTCAAAAAAGACCTCAAAACTTTATTTTAATTTTTTTTGTTTCAAAATACGGTAAAAATCCACCATGTCTAATGAAATATTTTTTAAATTTATAAAAAATTTAAAATGAACCAAAATCTCATTTCAGTATAATGATAAAGGTGAACTTTACGTCTATAAAAAATTTCAAATATGTATCTATTACACATTTTGAGAAAAGGTACATCGAAATTGCCAATTTCACATTTTTTGTTCTGACACAAAAAAATTTGTAAAAAATAAGCTTTTGAATTTTTAAAAAAAATCATTCCAGTATAATGAGAAAAATGTACTTTACTTGTATAAAAAGTTTCAAACATGAATCTATTACAGATTTTGAGAAAAGGTGCATCGAAGTAACAGGGTTAACGGACTTAACGGACTTCCAAATCTCCTTTAGAATATAGATCCTTACCTTATATGACGTTTCCTACATGCTGTGGAAAAATGTAACAGAAATATAATTAATCATATTTTGTGAAGACATTCAACAGTTTAAATGTGTGTTTAGGTTATCAGCGGGAATTGACTTATCAGCACTATGATGGATCATTCAGTGCTTTTGGGAACAGTGATAAAGAAGGCAGCATGTTCTTGACAGCATTCGTCCTGCGTTCTTTCTATCAAGCGAAGAGATACATTGCCATAGACGATAAAATATTCAACGACACTCAAAAATGGATAACAACTAGACAGCAAAAAGATGGCTGCTTTCCAAATGTTGGGCAAATTATTGATTCGGGTATACAAGTAAGTTCTGTTAAGCTGAATTCAGTTTTAAAAAATGAAAGTATCTTTCATTCCAATTAATACCTTATGGTTAAGATTACGATAGACACTTTTATTACGTGCAGCAAATGAAACGTAATAATAACTGATTTTATATATTTAGATAATGTATAAACATATAGGAAAAAGTCTGGTTTGAATAATCTTTTGGTATAGACAAGTAGTTCTGAATAATTTGCTTATACTTAAAAAGCTTTGCTGTAACCGTCTAATTTACAAAATTTAAGTTTAATCAGAGAATAAAATTAATATCATTATGTGTAATGTAATTCTGAAAGCAAAAAAGCACATCAAAATTATTTTTTCTGATACTCCTGACTAAAAAAATTAAGAAAGCAGTGAAATATACTATCTATTCTTATAAATGGAAGTGTTTATGAGTGTGCGATGTCCAGATGAATCTATCTAGACGTAACGGTGACTCAATGCACCTTCAAGCCCGAATTTCAAAATTTGATATAGAAATTATTTATTTAATATTTTGTGTTGTTTGGGGTGATTTTTGACAAGTTTTTGGCCCTAATATTTTCTCTAATAATCGTAAAAAACAATCAATGCACCATCAGAAAGAACAAACAATTTTCGCTCTAATAAAATATATTTTAAAGCCTAACTTAATTTAACGAATTTTGAGAACTTTTTAAAAAATAGTCGGTTTTCACGAAAAATTTTCAGTCTTGAATTTAAATTTCCTGCATCCGACATTCTAATTTCGTTAACTTTTTCAAATTTTTGAGGTAATAACTGGAACATTTCTCTCTTATTTAAAGCAAGAACGGTTTAAATACCTTTTTCCTTTGAATTTTAATTAATTGTTTAGCTTTTGAGGTTTTACTGTTTTTCCGCATACCGCGAAGATATGGAAAACTGCTTTCGCCCTGCTTACATCTGCGCCATCTGGTGGAGAAACTTAGGGTGAGGGTAGGGTTATGGTAAAATACTTTTATTGGGTCACTTTAACTCAATTATTTTTACTGCATTTTAGCAGGGTAGGAAAAGTTTTTTTCTTTTTTTTTTTGAGCGTCTGTGTCTTAATTCTGATCAATTTCGCCTTCCACTTCAAGCTCATGATAGACTATTATTTTAACTCGGGGATCGCGTTCTGATTTATACTTTTTTTATACTTTTGATTTGTTTTTTTATACTTATTGATAGTCGAACATGAAGGCTCATATCTTTAGTTATAGAACTATAGATATTTAGTTATATTTTTTATGTTACATTCAAGTTCCTCAGTGTTCTTTCACTAAAAATAGACAAATGAAACTGAACAGAATGAAATATGACCTCAAGGAGGCATTTGAAACTGTGGCTCCAAGGTTTTAACTTGAAGCTGAAAATTCCTCTCTTTTTTATACTACAGAAATTATGTTTGTCTTTATCCTTCAAGGCACATTGATACATTTGAAGTCATTAAAAATTTTAGTCGGTTTTCACTCTATATCATTTTATCTGGTTTATAGGAGTCATTCTTATAAATCCTAAATTTTTCTTTTGAAAAATAACGGTTTATTTGGTACTGCAACTTCAACTTGAAATAATTTCGTTGGATGACTTTCATTAAAAATATCTAATGTCACCTATAAACTATTTTAAATAGGATCCCAAGATTTTATTCCTTCAGACTTACTGAATTATTACTCCATTTTAGCTGGCGAACCAGCTGGTTGTTCTGAGAATCATAAAAATTGAGTTTACTTATTTTAAATTCTAATGGCATTATGTGCAGTAAACTTTATAATTTCTCTTTCGTTTTTTAAATACTTATCTTGAGGTAATATCATTGGCCCAGAGAAAAACAAGCGGGCAAAATCAAGAAACCAATATTATATTCATTTTTTTGTTTGGATTTCGACCCTCAAAACATTATTTTATATCATTGTGGACATTTTCTGTATCTTTTTGAAGTCATAATACCACGGGAAACACTGTGCGGGTACTGCTAGTCATTTAATAATATTAGTTCTTGTTTAAAAGCATTACTTTTTGATGACATGAAAGACTTTGAATTGAAGAGTTGGCTCTGTCCCAATTTCCATTTTGACCTTGATTTCTCTATATCTTAGTCCCATGCAGAATCTTTCCAGTCTTTAACCGCTTAAATGGTTTGCTTTTCAACTATCTAATTAGAAGACATTTTCTATTTTGGAAATGCGTTGTTATCTTAATTCAATTGAGAACCTAAAGGACAAATGAATCTTTTATGGATTCTACATAATTTTTTATAGATTGATAACGCCTTTGAATGAATTTGTTTTAGTTTATAAGTTTAAAATTTCGATAACTCGACGCCTTTGGCGTAAGGGCAAACCAGCTAAGGGGTTAAAGAATGGAATTTAAATTCCTTAAGTTATATGTTCTGTTTCCATGTCTATAAAATTTTTCATGATTTGGTGAACAGACGACGATATTTTTTGAAAGCATATGTAGAAGTATTGCCTACTCTTCAATTTTAGGGAGGACTGGAAAAAGACAAAAAGAATGGAACCATCACGGCCTACGTTCTCGCCTCTCTTCTGATTTCTAACTACAAGAACCAAACTGTCATTGGGAAAGCTATGTCTTGCCTTGCTAATAATTCTCCTTCAACTCCGTACGAAACATTTTTGTATGCTTATGCTGAAGCTCTTGCCGGCCAGAAGAAAGCTGCTCAGAAATTGCTTAATGACATTAAACCATTTGCTGACACAACTGGTAAGATTGACAGTTTATTACGATATTTTACATACTAGCAGTTCATGTTTCAACTTTTAGAAGACGTTTCTCTTAAATGACTACATTGTAATACTCAAATTACATTCATTGCCTGTTTCAGTTTAAAATATATATTCCAAATGATATATTTGAACTCAGACTGAGTTGTGGAATGATATTTAAACAGATAGGTGTGATATGGATATTTATTGAAATGTGAGACAATCATTTTTCATTATCTGGCCATGATAGCAAACAATTAAGTCTTTTGCAAAAACTGCTCCAAAACGTTAATCTTTACAATTTTTACTCAAATGAATCGATTGATTTTAAAAGGGAACTTTTGACATTTTTAAAATTTTACGGAGGAATCAAAAAACAAATGGGCTCTAAACAACTTCGAAATTAGTTTCCAAGATATTTCTAATACGTTTCACAGTAAAAAATGAATCTACTGACGACAAACAAAAAACATTACAGTAATTCATTTTTGGGAAATTCAAATTTAAATTTTGCAGAAATCCCCTCTTAACAACAAAGTGTAAAACATTTCAGAATTTCACGGAATAAATGATTATAAAGTCAGAAATATCAATGAAATTTAACTAAAATTCAAGATTTATTACTTTGTGTGTGAATTTAAAATCTCATAATAAAATAAAATTTAAAACGTTTTTCTTTTGTAAGTAAAACTCAAATTTATAACATAAAAAAAATTCAGGAAAAAATAATTAGAAACTAGGAAAATCAAGGAAACTCAAATAAAATTTTAAAAAATTTATTGTTGGAAAGTTAACTTAAATTTGAAAGAAGCTAATAAAATTTTAAAGTCTTTCGTTTTCAAGTAAAATTTATGTTTAAAGCAAAAAAAGTCAGAGGAAAAATGATTATTAAGCCTGGAATATCAGCGAAACTCAAATAAAAACTATAACTTATTTATTTACAAATAAATTTAAATTTGAAAAGTTACTGTTTTTACTTTCTCGTATACGAAGTATACATAGAAAAAGTATTGTAATCGTCAAAAAATTCGAACTCGAGATTTTGATGAATCTCCACGTTTTAGACCTTCCTGAGTCCGAAAAACACAATTTTGGAATTATGTCTGTCTGTGTGTCTGTATGTCTGTGTGTCTGTGAACACGATAACTCGAAAACTATTAGAGATAAAGGGATGAAATTTGGTATGTGAACTTGAAATATAATTTGTAGGTTTCTATCAAATTTTGGACAAAATCTGTCAACGGGAAGTCTGTCAATCTGTACGTCCGCGTTCATGTGAACACTATAACTCAAAAACTTGAATAGCTAGATGGATAAAATTTGGTACACAGTTTTATCGTCATGAATGTAGGTCCGTCAAAGGATTGACTGTCTGTCGGTCTGTATAATCACATACTTGTTCAGTTTTGAAACTAACTCCCTGCGCATGCCTACTGGCGGCAATGCCTGTGCAAAGAAGAAGGGACGAAAACTTGGCAGTTTCCCAAAAACCAATTCTGGCGCCATTTTGTAAGGAAGCAAACATTTAGGGTGTCTCGCCTGGTCCTGTTGCGCAAAAGAATGCGCAGGGGATTTGAATTTGTTTTGATCCTTCAAACCAACCGTGGTTCCGACTTTGGTTTACTTGCGACGGAAGTTTATTTGACGTCTTTTATTATTATAGTTTTCTCTACATGTGTTAGGAGTATACGAGAAAGTTTAGGGGAGACCACTCCCGCTGGTTTAAGTAAAATTTAGAAATATTAAGTAAAATTGAAAATTTTTATTTGTAACTAAATTTAAACTCAAATAAAACGAAATAAAATTTAAACTTTTTACGTTTTTAGCAACATTCCAATTTAAAAATATAAAAATAAGTAGTAAAAATGTAGTGGTTTATTTAGTTTTTTTTTTTAGTCCTGTTGAAGGTCACTTGAAGATTCTCTAGGTAGGTTTGGATCTCTTGCCAAAAGGGATGGTGTTCTTCTGGAATGCATGGAATGCATTTTATAATTTTTCTGACATCATACATTTTGCTAGACATAATTGCTTTCTTTGTAGTTATAGGTTCAGTAGACATTCTTAAATTTATTTCTATGTTTCTCAGACGAAATTTATGTTCCCTAATCCCATTAATATCCTTATAAGTAGCATTCGGGAGTCAGAGCTGGTGTACTTTAAATGACGAAAAGGATTAATTAATTTTCAGAAATTTTAAACTCTAATTTTTGTTCTTTTGCCATGTTTCTCCATAAAAGCCATCTCTCAACCATTTTCTGTTGTAATATGTATGCTGGCCAACTAGAGGTGAATAGTAAAATTGATGTTAAAAGGGGCCTACTGCGCAGAAGTCCCCTTCTAACATCATACGGAAACTTTGATGCTTTACTACAACATGGCTGTGGATGTCAGAATTTCAGGCTTTACAATAATTGATGCAACTACCTTCAACAAATGAAAAACACAAAAAAATAATTTCGGCCCAATCTGGAGAAGTCCCCTTTTAAAATCAAACGGTTAAAATATCTTTTAAGGCAAAATTTTCCCTTAAAAGCGATTTGATTTAGGCCTAATAATTTTAGGCTTTTGTTTTAGCCTGATGAATGAATTTTTTACTGAAATATTAAAACAACAGTTGCTTTGTACATTCTACATATTTCATAACCATTTATCTAATTATTTTTAAATAGAATTGTCTTTATCAAAGTTATTGAGGCTCATCAGGACAAATAGATTTTCAAACAAAATAACTGTAATTTTTTAAAGTAATTTGTGGAGTGAATATTGTTAAAAAAGGCTCATAACGATAAATGCACAATATAATAAAAAAAACTAATTAGGTAATATATAATTAAGCTAAAAACTACTTGATTTTCGCCATCATTATCTCTAAGCTAATAGCAATAATTTTGATTTGCTTCTAAGGTGGTCTAGAGTATTACAGGAATCCTAACGGTTCAAAATCTCTGGATGTTGAAACAGCTGCATACGCTATTCTGACTAACCTTCAACTGGGTAACAGCAAATCAGCTGTCCTTCCTATTGTCCGTTATTTGTCAACAAACTTGAATCCTTCAGGCGGATTTTACTCTACACAGGTATGATTTTGCAATCTTAATGCAATATAATTAAACATAGTAACCAAAGTAAAAGACCAGGGGTCCATCCAGGTTTTTTAAGGGCCCATTTTTGTTAAAAAAAATTATTTTCGTGAAAAATAAAAATACGTTTGTGAAAATTTTTTTATCATGTAAAATCTTCAATTTTAGCAGTCATATTTATATATTTTACGTTTAATATCAAAAGTATTTCATTCAATTTCAGTGAAAAATTTTTAAAAGGGATCATTTTTATAAAATGAAATTTCTTAAAACGATTTTGAGTTTTGTGAAGGGGCCGTTTTTATGAAGTGGAATTTTGTGAAGGGGTCGCAAAACGGCCCCAATTTTCGCCTGGATAGACCCATGAAGACATAAGCTTGTATAAGCAGTTGAGGCATATTATAAATAGTTGAGGCAACTCATTTAATTCATCATTTCAATTCAATATATCATAATATTCTGAAGAAATTCACTCAAAGTTTTTCTGCTTACCGGTGAATGACTTAATTTCATCTATCCTGAAATTTTTGAATTCTGATACTACAGAGACCATCACAACAAAGCATTGTTCTCAAGTCAGAATAAATGTTTACCTATAAAAAACATATCAATGACATTTCGATATTCTTAATAAACTCTCGGATTAAAATTAATGAGAAGTATTCCGAGAAATATACAAGAAATCTGTCAATAAACAAGACTCTGTATGTGTACATACGAGTTCCCAAATATATCAAGTTCATTTGCTTCCCACTTTTGAAATTGGAAAAATATATGAAACTGGTGTAATCTTTTTGAATTAAACTGAAAAAAAATATGGGAAATGCAAATGCAAATGCTGGAAGTAGTTACTATTAGATTATTCTATTCAAATAATGAAATGCATATTAACAATAATATCAAATGGTCGAGCTTCGAAAAAATTCCACAAGTTGGATACATGTATCATGATAAATAAATCAAGATAGTTCTGGTCCGTGATTTTGAGGTAAAAATTTTACAATCATAACTAAAAACTGACTATTTATACCACAAAATAATATTCAGAAACTAAAGTATTTACAATTAAAAATTCATTAAATAAAAAATTTATTTCATCCTCTAACTTTTAGTTCCGTAGCGAGAATAAAAGACGCCTGGGGAAAAGTTTTAATTTTTCGTCCATTCTCTCTAGTCGACTTCTGCCTATATGAATGTAAAATTTGTGTAAAAATATTATCTTCGCAATGCCTCCTTAAATTAGGGGTGATGCTCTCCTCGGTCAACACTCTTCACGTCTCAGCTAACTGCGTGTCCCTCGATTTATAAGAGTTTGAAGTTAATCTATTTTCGGCTTCATCGCGTGATTTTTGATAGACTTTTATTGTTATAGCGTAAAATTACATTATGATAGATTTGTATATGCAGTGTGTCCACACTTATCGTGGTTCAATAGCTAATTTCTAAACCGTTAGAGATAGACAAATAGTTCCAATTCGAAAAATTCTTTAAATGAAGGGGAAAATTATAACATATGTTTTTGATTGAATAATATTCGTGAAAAGTTATGAAATCTAACTTTTTATACAGTTCCCCGGTTCTATCAATCATATTTAGTAAAATGTTGTCGATACTCTAATATTTTAAACAAAAAAATTTCCACTCTTTTGAGACTAAAACTGACCGAGTTATGGAGCTTTGAATATCGCTGACTTAGACCACTTTACACTATTTCAATAGCCGTCTTGCAGACGATTCACCAATCAATGCGCAGCAGTTGCTCGAGGAGGCCTCTGTTTAGTTTAGTTATATTAACGTCCCGCTTTTGAAGCAACACGAGGGCTATTTTGGGACGGACCTCGTAATTTTGAACCACGGTCAGATGACGAGGACGACACCTGAGCCGGCACCCCCTCTCCAAACTTCCACGCCACAGGAACGGGAAGACGTTTGGTTGCTACGTGTGATTTAGCGTGCAACAGGCCTCATACACGACGGATCTTCAGTGGAATCGGCGACGAGGTCTGTGATTGGTTAAAAATCATAAAATTCAAAGCTCCTTATCTCGCCCAGTTTCAGTCGATGAAGAGTGGGGCTTTTTTTGTTTAAAATGTTAGAGTGTCAAAAAAATTTTACTAAATATGATTGATAGGACCGGGGAACCATATAAAAAGTTAGAATTCGTATTTTTTTTTCAGAAATATATTTAGTGACTCAAAAAACATAAAATATAATTCTTCCTTTTATTTGAAGCAATTTTCCAATTGGAACTATATGTCTTTCTCTAACGGTTTAGAAATTAGCTATTGGACCACGATAAGTGTGGGCACCCTGTATATAAACTTTGTATGTTGCCTCGTTTCAAATGTATTTTACCATATTTATAACTGATTCATTAAAAAGCAGTAGAAAGGTTAATCTAATCGAGAATAATTACAAAAAATTTTGAAATTTATTAGCAATATTTCTAAAAATTATTTTGTTGATGAATTATTTTTAGTTACTAGCTACGTGACCCGGCGTTGCACGGGCTATCTCGAATAATGCGTCATTCCTTGACGGAGAGAAAAAGTGAGGTCATGTGACACATGCCCAACATTCTCTCCTAATCTGTTAGAAAGCTAATGTTTCTTATTTCTGTAGGACACATGTGTAGGTTTGGACGCATTAAGCCAATTTGCAAAGATTGTTTACAAGGACCCGGTAGATATTACTGTTTCGATCAGTGGCGGTCTAAATGAACAAGTTCAAATCTCAGAAGACAACAAAGTACTAGTGCAACGGAACGAAATTTCTCAAATACCAAGTGAACTGGACATACAAGCTACCGGAACAGGCTGTGGACTTCTTCAGGTATGTAGATGTATATATCTAAATTTTTATTATAGAAAATCCTCATCTAGACAAATAGAGAGTTTTACGGAGTACAAAATTTAGTTTATTTCATTTTTATTAACGGCCCCTTTTGAACCAGAAAAAAGTAAAAATCCATTTAATGCGCTTTCAATATTTTGAAAACATTTGAGTGCCTTTTGTGTTATGACTAAAAATGTCAACTCCAGTCACTAGCTGTAGGCGTTTTCAACTTTTGAACTGGCATTAGAGGTCACACAGAAATTTTGATTTGGTATCATTGTAGTGTAATTTGCCACTTCATGTAGAAAGTCTCTAATGACACAATGGTCTTCTAATTCATAAGACTGCTGTTGCCTATTTAGAACAAATATGGAGCAATGGTGAGCTCAAGCTTTAAATTTCCACGACAAGAAATTGAAACTAACGGAAATACTTGGATTAATGTTTGCAATACAGTCGAACTAATACAGGCAACATGCTAATATTGCAGCAAGCGTAGTAATGCAATTAAATAAATAATGCAACTTAAATACAATTCAGAATAGAAACTGAGAAGTAAGAATTTTCATTGGTCAATTTTATTGGAAGGAACAAGATCTGAATATTGGTACAAGGTGCCAAATATTTAAAATATCCAGTTCAGCTAACCTCCAGACGAAAGTGAAGAATATCTTTTAA
Source organism: Araneus ventricosus (assembly GCA_013235015.1). Classification (NCBI taxonomy): domain Eukaryota; kingdom Metazoa; phylum Arthropoda; class Arachnida; order Araneae; family Araneidae; genus Araneus; species Araneus ventricosus. The sequence continues at coordinate 25,419 of BGPR01008877.1, read as the reverse complement.
TCTGCTGGCCCGGTTATTCCTATATATTAATAGCAGTAAACCCTGCGGTAGAACTGTAGACTGTGGCACAGCTATTCAGCTTATGTTCTCTCATATAAGCAAACTTCATGATGGTAAATAAAGAGATTTGTTCTAGCCAGAGTAATAGAAAAGCGAAAAACAACTAAAGAGACAGAAACACTTCGTTCGGATCATGTAATTTTAGACATTGTTATAAAGACTTGAACCAAATTATAACAATTTAATATCACTGCTCTCAATTTTCTAGTATTCTTGACTGAGCTTTTTGTATCAGTTTTAATTTCAGCGATCTTGCAAAAGAGTGTTCTTGTGATCCCACATTTCAATTAGCACATTGAGTAATACTGTGACTTTTAAATAATTGGAATTAAGATATTTTCTATTACTTATTTTTGAGGGCGAAATTTTAATTTTGTATTAAATAAATGCGTGTTTCCTTCTTTTGAATACAAGAATTACTTTCCTGAACTTTTAGTCTTTATTCTTTGAGGTATTCGCACTCCCGTTTTTTTATATGTTTATTATATAGTTTTATTCATATGTTTCGTGATCTCATTTGAAATTTGATGAAGAATTTATCAATTGGAGATTTCGTTAAATTTTTATATCGACGCAATTTATTGATGAGGTTCCCCTTTCCTTTAAAAACTTTCCCCCCCCCCCGTCTTTATTCTAGGTCCATTATTTATATTTGATTTTTTTCTGTCTAGACCTCACTTCGATACAACACACTCTCTCCCCCAGAAAAGAACTTATTCAATATTCAAGTATCAGGCGAATGCACAAGCTCAGATTGCAAACAAAGGAGAATTTCAGGTGCAGTAAGGTAAAAAAAATCTTTATTATATGATGTAAATATTTAATATAAAGAATCACGCAGGTATTAGAAAAATTAATCACACACCAGTGATGAATGAGTTTTACGGAGCACACGAACTCGGCGATTCACAATCTCCGAACATTACACGTAGCATATATACCTCTGGTAGAAAAATTGAGGTGAACCTAATTAATTAAGATTCCCTGAGAGGAAGATTAAGCTTAGAGCTGAAAGGAAAGTTATTATTAATTATGTCCAATTAAATGCCTCATTTATTCGTCTCCATTCACTTCATTCATTCATTCTTCCGTTCTCTCATGTATACAAAGTTATGGAAAAAACGGCTTTGGAATTAAATGAAATTTTGTTAAAAATGGGGCAACACGTTACCTGAATTTTGCACTGGTGGTAGCGACTTCCGTTCTTCATCAGATCTGGTCTGGGCAGTTGGCTTAGGTCCATGGAGGAGGGGTTAGCCTTCCAAGTAAGCCGTGAAAAAGTCTATGTCTCATCAACCAAGTAATGGCACCATTCTACAAATCTTTGTGAGAGGAGAGTTATGGAATATCAGTTGGTACGTCCAAATACAAAGTTTTAAGTCCATTCGCTTTGTCAAGAGATAACTTTTGTAGGAAATTTTTTCTTGGGATGGTTTGGCTATAAAAGACATCGCCACTAGATTCTTCATCGCTATTCCCTAGGAACAGTGATTGGACAGTGAATAGATCTCGTTTGGGTTTATCATGCTCTAAGCTTTGAAATTATTTGTTAGCAAATTGGTTTCTTCTTTCGATTTGTAAATACAGACTTTCAAAATAGAGTATTCTTTTGTTATCAGACTTCATTTATCTTAATTCTTATTGTATATGTTTTTTAAAGTGTTCAGATGTTGAAAGGCCAGTAAAACAATGTTTCAGGATACTTTAAAGAATTTAAGAAAAAGTTAAAACGCTAAGTTAGAATATTCTTTGCCCTGAAGTACGTGATACAAAAATGGATTTCGGGGTTGTATTTACACTAAAACCAACTGTTTAGGAATGTTTATATGAGTTTGGGAATGTTTTCGCAATAAGTAATTTCAGAATTGAGTAAATTCAAATCCCATATATATATTTTGGATTATATGTTATTCAATATAAAAAATTGAATTTTTTCAATAATTTGCCCATCACGAAATAAAAGGTTTAAACCTCCGATAGACAAAATGGAAATAAGTTGATTGCGAAAAGATCCTTTCAAGAAAGAAAAAATAACTGTCTAGGGTATTTTTTCGAATATTAAATTAAAAATTTAAAAGTAAGAATGAATTTATGTAATCACAGTGCATATTTTTTATTGCTAGTTACAAGTTATCTGAATTGGTATTTTTTATTTTTTAATGCGCATTTATTTTTTAAAATATAATTGTCTTTAAAAGTAGCCTTTTGCTTTTAAAAGAGAATATATTTGTGCTATAATAGACTTCTCGTTAATATGCATTTATAAAAATAATGATAAAATATGAATCAAAGCAAAAAACAATATGTTAAAAATTCAAAAATATAAGTGGTCAAAATTATTTTAACAACAATCCAACAAATGTGTATTCGTAGCATTATTCTAAAGTTAAAAATGCAAACCATTGCCTAATAATATTTAAATAAGCACGAAGAACATATGGGAAATATCTTCAAAGAAATATCCATAAAATTTTGGGGGTTTAAAAACTTCTATTATATATAACATTCAATGAAGCTTTGCACCATCAATAATGAAGGAATCTTAACTCGTATTTTTAAATGCGAAATTCCTTAACTTTTGGTTTCAAATAAAAGAAGAAAAATAAATATGTGACAAAAATCACAAAACAAAAGCAATATAAAAATATTAATTAATAAAAAACAAATAAAATGCCAGTAATTGTTTGTTCACGGACTGAATTGATTTGTTACTTAATTCTGTAAGCCTCGTGCATTTGTGGTGCACGAGGTGTATGTCAAGTTCAATAATAAGTGATTAATAAAATAAATATTTACTCACTAAGAAATTTTCTTTCTTAAATAATTATACTATATGTGCTCCAAAAAGACCCCTTCAATATAGAAGAATTGCAAACGTGAGCTTCTAGCTTTGAAATCACTAATCATTCCAAGAAACTGTTTAATTTTACTACATTAGGATATTTCATTTCTTCAGTGAAATGTTTTGGAGGTTTAAATAAACTGCGTTCATTACGTAAATATTAGAAGTAATGCCCCTTAAATCGGTTTATTAGTGGTTATTTAAAAATAATGTCACAAATTCCATCTAAAATCAAGTTATAATATTTAATTATTTAGTTTACGATCAAAAGTTAACTTTGAAATCAAAGTATTTAAAAATTAATTAGCTATTTTTTTCTCCTTTTTCTTAAATCTTTAGTTATGTACCGAAAGGAAAGAAATCTGGAATGAGTGTCGTTCAAATTAAAATGGTAACTGGAACCGTAGCGGTAAAAGACAGTCTCAACCAGGTAAAAGTATTTGCATAATAATATGATTAAAAATATTTATTTTTCTTCTGAAATGAAAATTTTTATAGCTTGTATTTTAGTGTTACTGAAAAGGGATGCATGATTCCAATAATAGATTTACAGAATACCAGTATGAAATGGGAAGAAAAATCACATAAAGCTTTCAGAAAAAATTCCAGTATTTTTTTAATTAAAAAACTTATGGTCATAAATTTCGAGTTTAGTTTAATTATACTAACGCTCTTTTTTCATACAAAAGAGGGCTGTTTGGGGAGGCCAGACTTTGTAATTTTGAACCGCGGTCGAATAATGAAGTAGGCGGAAGCTATCAATAATTTCATGTAGCTTGTGGCAACCGTTCTTTGTCTGCATTGTTGTTTGTGATGTTTTTAATGTCCATACATTTGTCCATAATATTAATATTTTCTAAGTATTAAAATTAAAGATATAATTGTACAGAAATGAAAGTGGTGTCTCTAATTAGCTAACTGTTTCTAACTTTAATGTGATGTAAAAATAGTTTTTCTGAGATAATATTTTCTGAAGATATCGCAGAAAAACGCCACAATCTTGTTTTAATTTTTAATTAACTGCAATTGTAATTAACTATTGGGATTTGGAAAGTTGAAAGTGATCTTTCTCCAATTTTGAAGAGCACATGTCAATTCATAAAGATTGGACCACAACTGCATATTTGTAAAAGGAACCCATAGACACGCACTCTGCTTCATATATATAGATGAAAGGGATTCAGTACAAGATATACTTTCAAAAGTTTTATATTTATATATTTGAAATCTCCATTACAAGACCTTTCTAACGATATAAATCTTTCGCTCGTGTTCATATTAGAAGTAAGTTAAAACGAACTTTAAAAAATGTAAACGGACTAATGTAATACGAGATTTGTACCTTTAACTTGAATTATCTCGAAATGGTATTTTTGAAACTGCGTGTACCTTTTTCTCAAAATCTACTTTAAATATGGTCTTGAAATTTTTACCACCTATTCTATACATACAAATGTATATACTTATGTGAAATTTTTTTATTCTGTTATTCCAAAAATATTTCTTAATAGTGCTGATCTTGTGTTAGAAAAGGGCATTTTTTTAAAAATTCTTAGTGACATTCACTTAAAATTTTTAAAAAATAAGCTATATTTATGTAAGAATTTCACCTCAGTATAGAGATAAATGTCTACTTAAACTGTATAAAAAATTTCAAACATGTATCTATAATAGATTGTGAGAAAAGGTACATAGAAAATGGCTAATTTAACATTGGAGATATAGAGGGTAACGACTCGCGTTAATAAATCTCGTCGATTTAATTTGTCTTCAGGTTTGTGGTAATGGCATTTTCTGCTTATATGTTTTTTATATTTTATTACTGATGATAAATCATTTGTTACAGCTCACTTCCGATACGAACAACAAAATTTTAAGGGCCGACGTTGATAATAATCAAGTTAACATTTATTTCACGGAAGTAAGTAAATGCATTTTATATTACATTTCTCAGCAACTTTCAACGTGCATTGCTTGATTTATTTGTAAAACACCGTCGTTGATAGTTGCAGACAAATCACTTGTATTAGATGGATTAGATAAATAATTTTTTGTTATATGTTTAAAGTACATCTCATAATCTCTGTTCAGTTTTTTTAAGAAAAGAAACTAAAATAAAAAGAGGGACAAACACAAGCGGCAATTTTTTTTTAATTTACAGAAAGGACATAAATGATTTAATGTCTTAAGAATTTAATTCATTTCTTTGATTTATCAAATATTAAAAAATCTATATAACGAGCTTATTCTCCATGCATTGCTCGAAGTATAGAAACAAATTATATTCATCATTCGAATAGGGTGAATTCTAAATTATAAACACGAGTATCTTTTCTGTGACACTCTCTACATCATATCAAAAGAATGAAATCTCTTCAGTGTTCAGAAGTGCAATTTCCTTAACCTCATTATTTATATTTTTTAACGTGTGGTGAAATGTTAAATTCATCCTACGTAAAAAAGTCGTTTAAAAATATCTTTGTTCTCCTCGTTCTTTTCTTTTTCTTTTAATTGTAGTTTTATTTGAATTTTTTAATTATGAAATAATGAAGTCCCTTGTATATTTACAGATTAAACCAATGTTCTAGTTATATGTAAACTTATGTTCCTGATATCGATAGCGACATCTGCAATATGGTGCAATAAGCCTAAAATGTGCTTAAACGAAATTCCAGAATTACTTCTCATCTGCCTAACTATGTGAGAGAATAATTTGGAATTGCTAAGGCATTCCATTTTAAAATTTTTCACCCAGCTTCTGTAGTTGGCAGAACTTAAACGACATTAGAAAGCTATATTTCCAAAGGTTTATTAATTTTAATTTTCTCCTCTGTAATTAAGTGTTTTAAAAGTCTTAGTGTCTTTCTCTTTTCAAACAATTCAAAAGTATTCTTTAAAAAAATTATATGCCCCGCCCTTGAAGTATTAAAATAATTATTTTCCTAAAATATTAATAGAATATTATGAATTGTGTTGCTATACAAATTAAGATGTTTTATTTTTAAATTAATCTCATGCCCGGTTTAGAAAAACATTTTTAAATGAGCCTATGCTGTAAGAATTTTCATTTTTTTGTAGATATCCAACGATGCTCAACAATTTTCATTCGATGTGGAAGAGATAGTTGAAGTAGAAAATCCTCAACCAGGAACCGCTAAAGTTTTTGACTACTATGCACCAGGTAAGATCGAAGCTTTGTTCATCATAAGCATTATAAAAATGTAATGAATTTATCTTTGATTTCTTCCTGTATTGTTTGTGCGTACACATGACGTCCACGCCTATTTTCTTCAATGTAAAATAGTTTCATTGTAGCTGCCATGCTCCTAATATTTCTCTGAACCATTTGGAATCATCCTTCATAAAAATGTCTGCTTATCTTGCTCTAAAAATCATTAAATTTATATGGACTTGTGGCAACGAGTTTCATATTGTCATCCATTTCTCGAATTATTCTAATTTCGAAATCATCTTTACATTTTCTACAGATCGGTTCGATTTTAAGCAATAGTTCTCAGATGTGGCCATGTAGTATCACATGCTTTGTAGACAATCTATAAGCTTGAATATGGATAGACATAACAGTAACCCCGCCAAGCTGCATAAAATAATTTACTTGAAAAGAATGCAAGGAAAAAATTTAGATTTATGGAATTTTATATCGAACATAAAGAATAAAATACTGGATTTCAATTTGATGACATATTTTAAAATATCAAATGTAACAGCAAATTGTCAAATTATAAATAATGATAAAATTTATGATTTTTCGTTTATTTTGCATGATTTAAAGAACTTTCGTTTGATGCTTGTGAATTTGAATTGACTTCTAAATTGCGTTTCATGATGTTAGTTTTCAATAGTAAAAATCAGTGATATGTTAAAATAAATAACTTGAATGAAGATTAAAAAAAGGAAAAAGATATCTTAAAAATATACATTTGATAAGCAAATATCTTCATTTGTTCTGCTCAGTAAATATTAATCAAATATTTTACAACTGATTTAAATAAAATATTTTTCTTAAAATAATGTCGAACATTCTGAAAACAAATACTCATTATATATAGATTAAGAGAAGATAAGAAAATTAAAACTGGAGAAAGTATAACATCTGTTGAAAAATTCAAACAAAAAGTAATAAATCGCTAAATAAAAAATAGTAATTATATATATATATATATAGATAGATAGATAGATAGAGTATAAATCGAAAAATGAAAGAGTATAAAATGTGAAATGAAAAACGCAATAAAAGCACAATAACGTTTCTTCAGGGGATGAAGTTATTGTGAATTGCTAAATATAAAAGTTTGACATTTTCTTGCAATCAGTTATGCCGCAAGGCCTAAAACACTGATTTTCATCCCTAATGCCAAACCAACCAGAAAAAAACAGAGAGAGGAGTTTTGAATAATTAAAACAGAATTACGATGTGATAACATTAGAGAAAAGTAAGAAAAAATATTTTAATTTATCTTATTGTTTTTCTATTATGTTTTGCCTCTTTTATATATATATATACAAAACCATGGTTAACCTTGGTTTACACTACATCTTGGTCCTGTCTCCAACAAACCCTTAAAACTGTTAGATTTCAAATTATCTGGATCTGCTTTTTCAATTCTCTTATTTAATGCAATTTTACTTATATGTTATTTTGGAGGGGTTTTAGTGTTTCTGTTCTATAATGTAAGCTATATTTCTGACAGCCAAAAGCCTTAGTATTTGAGGAGATTTTGTAATTTTTTTGATATTTTTTTATTATTATTTTCCTATGATTATAATTAAATATTGCCTTTACGCCTTAAAATCTTTCCTTTATTATTATTTTATATGTGAACACATTATATATTTATATACTATTAATTTAATAACGCCAAAGTAACAGTTAACTCATTTAGTGAAAATTCCGTTTACCAATCAAAGTTACAAATTATATTTTTTTCATTGCTTAAAAAATTATGATGGATGAAAACAAACCTGTTCTGTTTAGAAAAATTTTCTTGAAAAATATAAATTGCTGATATCTTTTGTTTTATTTTCTTTTTACAGAGAATTCGGCATCTACAACGTATTCTTACGGAAACTAGAAGAAATCAAACAACGCACCGAATTTCCGATGTTTAAAAGAAATATAGAATTATGTTTAAGAATGCATTCTCAAGAATGCACCAGTGTCTACTTTCGTACTTATGGAATTCTACTGTTATAATAAATTGAAAACTTTCTCATATCAACTAAATTTTAATATACACAGTGCTGCCATCTTATTAGGAATGCAAACATTTCTTTGTTCAAGACTATTTCAGTTCTTGGTATGAGCTCAAAAAGAAGCAAAACATACCAAGATTCTGTTTGCTTTGCAACACGTGAATACAGCAAAACTGTACCAGTTTATAAAGTTACATTCCTATAAAGAATAAGACTTTCTAGATCATCGAAAGATATTCAATAGAAATGGAAAAAAATGATTTATAGCTGCAAGAAAAAAAATGGATATCAAAGATTTCTCAGCACATTTTATGGTGATGTGAGCTGTCCACAGCGTTTAATAGAGCTGGAAGTATATATCGAATTGTAAAGATTTTGCGTGAAGATCGGTAATCTCACGTTATACATTTATAACTTAATAAATGGCAGCAACTTAAATGTGTTTTATACAAATATTTTTCTAATTTAAAGTTTCCTTTTTCGTATATTTTTCTGGATAAATTATTAGACAGATGATAGTTCAGACGTCTTCTCTCAATGGCAAATACAAAATACCGTAAATATGATGCCATAGAAAATTCGAGCCAGCTATCTAATACAATTTTTATAGTGTACCATAGCAAAATCTTTTTTTACGGTTTATCTGTTATCCATTTCCATTTTTGTTATAGAACAATCATCTAAATGATCTACTGAATCTCCAAGAGCACTGAGAGAGCCTTTTCTTTGCATCAAATTACTTTCAAAGTAATATGACTGCAGAGAGAAAATTATAGTTCATTAGATTATTTTTACTAATTACTATAAATTTAACTGGCACTATGAAAATTATGGTGAGATGATTACATACAATATTGTGTAATGTATTTATATCATGGAAGAAAAAGCCATACATTAAATTTCTTGCTTTTATAAATAAGTGTAGTATGAAAAACGGCAGCACTGTGTGAACTTTTATGCTATAATACTGAAAAAAATAATAAAATTTGATTTTATAATATGTGTCTTGTTGTGAATTTTTCATTTTGTTTACATATGGAGGAAAGAAACAGAAGGAAAATACTTTACCAAAAAAATAACTCTTAATTATTTAAGTGTTCGAGGATTTTATTCTTCGTTGAGTTTAAATATATTCCTAAAGAATCCAAAATTTATCTTTAGTCATATTAGCTGTCAAGTTTATTGTGATGTGTATAAATCTAAGGCATTTATATAAAAATTAATATAATATAGTAATAAGAAACTTAACTCTTTAAAAAAAATAACTTTTTTTTCGAAAATCTGTAAAAGTAGCATTATTCTTTATTTTCTGTATTCTCCTCTATGCAATAATTGGTCTAGCGGAAGGAGGTTTGCATTTTAACTCGACCGTTTAGCATTTTCTCTATCTGTAAATTTTTTTGTGACGCAATCGCGACCAAACGTGATATTCTATTTTCTTAGAATATGGCAGAAATGTTCCTTCAAGCCACAAAAAACAATGTATATGTAAAGATTTTATTTCTTTAATTCGCTTTTATGAAGGTGACCGTTTAACTGATTTCAACCTTTTCGCGAATCAATGGCGAGTTTGTCCCCACTAAAACATTTGAATCATTTGGTAACATGGCGTAACATGTAATTGTTATTTTGTGAATGCTGATAGAAGTAGACATTAAATTGTAGTTCTATTAATACGATAAAAGAAGACATTAAATGCTAATTTTGTTAATATTGATAAAACTAATATTCAATTGCCATTTTGATACTACTGATGAAAGCAAAGATTTGTATAAATAATTCACATTCAAATAAATGGGGGTCGGAGAGACAGAGGGAGAGAGATACGATCAAACTTTCATTTTAATAGTTTTTTTCCTGTTTAGTTCCATCTAATCTTGTTTCTCTCTTTCTGTGAAAGTTTTTTTAAGTGACCAAATGGCTCATGTTATAAATGTTTGAAGCAGATTATCTGTTATTAATGTAACTGGTTTTTTTATTTGCGTATTTATCACAATTTACATATTGTCGTGATAAAGACCAGCCTCATTATTTCATCAAAATGTTTCTTCCATTTGCAGGGGTTTTTGCTACTGCTAAAGTTATAATAGTCGAAGTGATCTTTCTCGATTGAAGTGATCTCTGTTTCAACCCGACCAGCATTCGTCAGTATTTTGTCTGTCTGCAATTTTGTTCCGCAGTCACGAACAAACGCATTGTTCGATTTTCTCCGATTTTGGCATGAAGGTTCCTTGAGGTCATAAAAAACAACATACATGCATGATTTTTTTTTATTTTTGATGTCTTTTGAAAATGGCATCTGTTTTAATGACTTCAATATGTTGGCGAATCATTGGCTAGTTTGGCACCGTTATATTTGAAACATTTTGGAAAAATTTAGTTTCGTTTTAGTTATATTAAC
>BGPR01008876.1:33778-60921 GCA_013235015.1 Araneus ventricosus | reverse complement strand
GAGTTTCAAATAACTTTTACTCAATTCATCTATCACTCATCGGTAGACTGATTATCGCTGAATATGGTCGCGAAAGCTGAACATGCTGGACGCATAAAAACCAATCCCACTATAGGCGCCTATGGGGAGTGTTTTCGATGCCAATATTTGGCGATATTTCCCTTTTTTGATGAGAAATGCTTTGTAAAGTTTTTATATTTCGACGACCGAGAGATGCTATCTGTTATAAGGATGTAAACATTTTTACTTTGTAGTTTTTTTTGTATGTGACTTAAAGTAGAATGAATTCCTTCTTGAGTGTCATTGAATATGAATGCATTTTTAAAACTAAGCATGAAATAAGTATATAGTGTATAATTCTTTGCTAAAGTAAATAATCTAATATGCATAAGTTAGAAAAATATTCAAATAAATACGTACCGATGAGCTTAATATGAGCAAGAATTAAAGTTGAAAATAATTTGTTATTAGTTGTTAATTGTAAATAAAGATGGATTGTTTTCGAAGCACGATGAAGAAAAAACTAAGTTTGGCGCCAATCAAAGTAAACACGGAAACCCTAGCGGGCACAATGATCAACTTGGCGTGGTAAAAGACATTCCCATAGACGCCTATAGTGGGATTGGTATGCGGGCGGTTCTACCAGTTTAGTTGTTGTTGTTGATGAGCCCCGAAGATCAACAGAGCTATATCAGATCCATGAGCCTGTGTACCCTGAAGAAATCCAAAGTCAATTAACCAGTTTAGTGGGTGGGGCTATAAAAATGGAAACGACTCATAGCAACCACGGCTGTCCTGCTAGGACTGGGTCCTCTAAACGAGCCTTCTCCCTAAGACTGTGAAGTCGAAACATGGCAGGGAGAAAAAAAAAATTTAACTTGTTACAAAAGGGAAGTAATACTCGGAGAAAGAATGGCCTGCTAGCAGAATTAGGTTTACTGAAAATGCTAGGATTACTATTGGGACAGTTTGGTATTTAATTGAAAGCAAACTATGCCAGCTGGAGAGCCAAAATTTCCATTCCAAAAAAAGGATTTTCAGCCTCTCTTGAAATTCAGTGAGGCTCTTTCGCGAAATCGTGAACCGCAACAATGCTGAGGGAGTCCTGTTTTGAAAGCGACGCGCCCCCCCGTAAGCACAGTAGCCCTAGGAACAGGGTCGTGTTAACAAACTTGAGCGCCGTGGGCTAGAGTAAGTTGGCGCCCCATCAAAACAGTAACTATTAATTTGAGAGCTTATGGCTCAACGAAACTACTTATCTTATAAAATAATTAAAGAATAAAAAAATGTCGCATGTTCCCTGATTAGCGCTTTATAATTTTGCAAATCAACGTCTTTTCAAAATAGGATTTTGCAATCCAACTTCCGTAATGTAGATAACTTCTATTACAAGCATAATTTAGGACTTTTTCACTGTTTGTTTCTGTGTGAATAGTTTTTGAATTGATGCACATATTTATGTAACATTACAAAATCCAGCTGTTCTTTCAGCTGTCACTAATGTGTACAAGAACTAGCATATCCTTATCATATTGTAAATACTTTTTTATTATTAATCAAATAACTTCTATCATTAACAAAGAATTGTTATAATTCCATCTTCCACTCTCATCATCCATCAATTTTTAACCAAGATTTTTGTTCTATTTTCATATATTCATGTACTATTGTTATCATTATTCTCATTTCTAATATTAGATTGATCTTATGTTAACCATATAGAAATTAATTATATCACTTTGGAACCCGCACTGTATGCATCACATTAATAATGGTCTCAACCTTCTGCAAGGAGACTGCATCTGTATTCTGCAATGTACATCGTCCGTAAAAAATTGTATTTTCTTAATCAATAAAGTTGTTCGGGGGGCGGCGCCTGGTGCGGTGCGGCCGTGGGGTCCCTGGAGGTTCTTGATTCGCTTCCACTGCACTTTCATTCCAACCGATCAAAAACAGTCGCAATGGCTCTAGGAACAGGGGCTTGTCGGTGGTGTTATAATTAGTAACAAACCCTAATGATGGCTTTACTTTTAACATGTTTAAAATTATAATTAAATGCAGTTTTTGTTCAGAACTAAAATTAAATCAGTATAGCAGGGTGTAAAGAGCCTTTGGGTTAATGACGGCCCTGGACTACAGAGCACTTGGCCCACTGGATTAGACAGCCCTGCCTAGGGGATTGGAGTGATGAATTTGCGGTTTGCGTGATCCGGCCTATGAGTTTGACTTACCTAATTGGAAGGGCTGAAAATCAGAATGGTGTGAAGCGCTACCACACCATTTATGTGGAGTGGAATTATCGTGAATGTTCAACTGAAGAGAAAAGAGACAGGGTATATAATTTTACGTAATATAAAGAGCTAAAGCGTGTTCGGTGAATTCACTTTTTGTTGCTTCCGGTTGTGGTCTTATTGTTATAAATTTGAAAACTCACCAACATTCCAAAACATTATAAGACTGCTTAAAATAAATATTCATAGAATGGAAAAGAAATTTTAAAAAGGAAAAAAAGTTAGATATTTTTTGATTAATATGAGCCAAAAGCAAAAAAATTGTACAATTTAGTTTAGTTTTATTAATGTCCCGTTTTGAAGCAACTCCAAGACTATTTTGGGACGGACTACATAATTTTGAACCACGGTCAGATGTCGAGGACGACATCTGAACTGGCACTTCCCTCTCCAAAATTCCACGCCACACAGACGAGAGGACGTTTGAAACGCCTCCGATTTAATGAGCACTAGGCCCACAAATACGGCGAATCTTCAGTCGAGCATGGAGCCTTAGGGCCCCACGACCTTTAACATTTACAAAGTTCATGGTAAATATCCGTTATTGCCATAAGGATTTATAAGGTCCCTGGTTATTGTCATAACCAGCGGGAGTGGCCTCCCTTAAACTTTGTCGTATACTTCTCGAACATTTGTCATTTCCCTTCCCCCTGCGTGGATAAAAAATTCGAACCTACTCTAACCCAGAATCCAATGACTATCAGAAGGTTTTTCATTGTAGATTATAGTAATAGTAAATTATTTACGTAAAGAATCAAATTCAAAGAGATGCCTAGCGATTAAATGCGAACCGATTTTTCACTCTTACCGTCTCAAGGACAAAGTGGCGTATTCCTTCCGCGTGCACAGGCATTGCTACCAGTACGCATGCGCATGGAGTCAGTTTCAAATGTGAAAAAGTATGCGATTATAAAGACCGACAGACAGTCAGCCCGTTGACGGATGTGGCCCACAATTTTTTACGGACCTACATTCATGACGATACAACTGTGTACCAAATTTTATCCGTCTAGCTATTCAAGTTTTTGAGTTACAGTGTTCGCATCACCGCGGACAGACAGGCCGACTTCCCGTAGATGGATTTTGTCCAAAATTTGATAGAAACCAACAAATTATGTTTAAAGACCACATACCAAATTTCATCCGCGTAGCTCTAGTAGTTTTCGAGTTATCGTGTTCACAGACAGACATAATTCCAAAATTGTGTTTTTCGGACTCAGGGAGGTCTAAAACGTGGAGATTCGTCAAAATCTCGAGTTCGAATTTTTTGACGGTTACAATACTTTCTCTTTGTATACTTCGTATACGAGAAAGTAAAAAGAGAAGCATTTGGCTCTTCTTAGAGATTTAATACTTTTCGCATTATTTACAGGAATTTTCATATGCAGCGCAGAACAGGTATTCAATGCAATTTTCATTAGTCAAGTTATTCTAAGATATCAACGCTAGTTTATTTCTTTGAAAAGTAATTCAATTTTTTCACCTATTTCAAGAATTCACGTCATTTAAATGTTTATTAAATATATAATTATTTTGTCATTAAAATTGTATTTTATTATTATAAAATAAAATTTCATATGAAAAGCATCCATCACATTCACCTGAAAAAGCAGATCTATACGCATGTAAAATTAGTTTTGAAAATAACAGTAAAATATTCAATCAATAATCGCAATTATTCTTTGGGAAGCACATAAATTTCATCGTGTTTTCGACTTAAGAACTAAATATTCTACTGGGTTTAATTTAATTAGAAATATTCAGAATATCTTTGAATATTATCCCAGAGAATTATAAGGAATTTGGAAGAATCTTCATTTAAAAAACTAAGCAAATACTTAAGTAAATAGATTCTTGATAATAATACTTGAGTTGAATAAAAAAAAGCAAGTATAGCACTGCTTTGTCGGCGAAACAATTATCTGACAAAGGCTGTTCTGCTTGTTCTTAGTCGACATCTATGCGATAAAGAGCGGAAATGAGAAACATTTTTATTAAATAGACCAAAAAGTTATCTAGTATGAAATAAAATGCATAGTAAAACTCTATATACAGGGTGTCCAGAAAAGGACTCCCTGACTTCAAAATTAAATATCTCGAAAAGAAAGATCGATAGAGGAATGCAGTAAACGGTATGTTTATTGTGAAAGCTGTAAGAATTTTATACAGCAGTTTGAAATAATAGTTACAAAAGCTGCTAACAGATGGCGCTGTACGCTGTACAGCTCATATCAGCATACATAAATGAAATAATCGTATGAAAACATTCTTTGCAAAAAATCACATCACAATGTTTTCAAAATGTTCACCATTGGCACAACAGAGGTGGCGCAAACGAAGAATGAAATTTGCCATCACATTTCGTACTGTCTCAACAGAAATGGATTCACATGCCACACAGATCGCCGATTCAAGCTCGTCCAGCGTGGCGGGATGCTTCGGGTAGACAATGTTTTTCAATGTGCCCCACAAAAAATAGTCACAGGGAGTCAAATCCGGCGAATATGGAGGCCAATCCATGCCTGCACCAGTAAATTTGGGATATTCCAAAGCAATGACTCGATTCCCGAAGTATTCATCAAGAAAGCGAAACACTTGTTCGGTACGATGTGGTCGGGCTCCATCTTGCATAAACCATTCAGAACGTGGTCGATCCTCTAACACTTGCTGTGTGGCGACAAATTGTTCCAAAATTGCAACGTAACGTTCACTAGTGACCGTTTCTCGAATGAAAAAAGGGCCAATAATGCCTCTGCTGCATACTGCAGCCTACACAGTAACTTTAGGAGAATACAGGGGTTTCGCTTCACACCAATATGGATTTTCGGAACCCCAAAATCGCCAGTTCTGTTTATTCACGATTCCATTCAGGTGGAAGTGTGCTTCATCTGTAAACCAGATGCAGCCAACATCAAATCCTTCACTATCAATCATTGTGAGCATCTGATTAGCAAAGTCAACCCTTTGTTGCACAGCTCGTACTGGTATGGCCTGGTGAGTTTGAATTTTGAATGGAAACATGTGTAGGCTCTTTCTCAGTATTTTCTGCGTGCTGGAACGCTTCAAACCAGTCTCAGATGCAATTCTACGGACGGATGACATTGGATTTTGCTGAATAATTCCAGAAACTGTGGTGACATTTTCAGGCGTAACTGCAGTTTGCTGGCGGCCAACATTCCCCACTAGATCATCAGTTACGCTGCCTGTTCGTTGAAATTTGGCGAAGAGCGTACGAATAGTTTTCGCATCGGGTCCTTTTGGAAAATTAAATCGTGCTTGAAAACTGCGCCTTGTTGCCGTAGGACTCTCTTTTAACCTGTGGTACTCTAGCACCAGAAAAACGCGTTGTTCAATGGAGTACATGGTTTTAATCTCTTCCTTCGGTACGCTAACCTCCTTTCACGATTCAATAGTGGAACTGATCGCTCTGGGCTTCCGATCACTATTTATACTAGGCATTACGTATGGCGATTACAGCGCCATCTATTTGCAGCTTTTGTAACTATTATTTCAAACTGCTGTATAAAATTCTTACAGCTTTCACAATAAACATACCGTTTACTGCATTCCTCTATCGATCTTTGTTTTCGAGATATTTAATTTTGAAATCAGGGAGTCCTTTTCTGGACACCCTGTATTATCCGTAAAGAGCTTAATACTTAAAACTCCAAAAAAAATGCTCTTTTTAAAAAAGGCGAAGAAAGAAGGCGATTAAGCCTACAACAGACATATTTTTGAAAGTTTTTTTTGAAATTGTGTAGTGATGTGAGCATTCTTACCTGCTGATGTGTATAATTTGCCCATCGTCAATGCCTTTTTCCTGCATCAGCTTCACTGCCTGTTGTGTGCAGATACAAACAGCCATCACATTAACCTGAAAAAGAAAATTCATAGTTTTATGGCATACCATGAAAATGCATGTGAGAGCGTAAGACTGCAAATTTTGATGTGATAGCGAGATTTATATACAGGGTTCCCACTTTTATCCGTTACACCCCCTTAACTTCTGAACGGCGACAGCTTAGGCCATAAAGTTAGTGTCTAGGTATAGTAAAAAGGCTATGTGCTACTCGATGAGATAACTTGCAATGCCATCTATCGGCAAATTTTGGAATTAGCGGTCCTATCTCGTAAACGGTGAAAGATACGAGAAAAAAGTGATGACGCAAGGCATGGACAAAAGGAGAAAATGTTATTTTTCCGGCACAAAATGGCCCCATTTATACTTTTTCCTGTAGAAATAACTCAATCAGCAGGTGTATGGACCTTTACGCCAACATTCCAGGACGTATTACTGTTGCTTGTGCTAGCGCACCAACTACTTGCTAAAACGTGTGCAAAGTGAAATTCAAACAAGGGCTTAAATCTGTATTTGTAGATGACGGAGAGCACTTTGAACACCGAAAATAAAGGTATATCGTGATAACTAATTGCTTTTTCATTTTTAAACCCCTTTCGAGACGTCACAGGTTTGGAAATCGAGAGCAAACAAACTGCGCTTTAAACATTAATTTCTTCGTATTAATGTGCACAAGGTATCTTTTTGTACTAAATCAAAGACGCTCCACAATTTTGTAATTGACCTTTTCCGGTATTTTGTACTGTTTTCGAGATAGGACCGCTGATCCCAAAATTTGCTGATAGACGGCGTTGTAAGTTGTCTCATCGAGTAGAGCATAGCCTTTTTATTATACATAGACACCAACTTTATGGCCTAAGCTGTCACCGTTTAGAAGTTAAGGGGGAGGGGTGTAACGGATATAAGTGGGAACCCTGTATATTTATTTGAACACGTCAAGTTTGACGAGAAATCTCTCGAATGAAGCGGAAATTTGCACCCGTCATAGCATGACGGATGATTTTCTAGTTTTTTAAAAAATAATTTTAGTAAATTCATAGAAATATTTTGTAGGTACATTTTGCAAATAATACTTTTTTTTATACTTTATAGTCCTGAATAGTCAAATGGTCCCGAAATGATCCAAATGTATTTTAAAATATCTTATATATTTGAACAGAATTTTCTTTAAAACACGAATATTCGATATTCTGGATCACAAAAATCTATATTCAGAACGAAAGTTACTTTATTTAATAGGGCTCTAAAATTTATTTCACTATGAACAATAATTCCCGAGAAATTTTTAATTATATTAATCATATATTTCAAATTATTTTTCGTTTTTTAATAGAAAGTAGTAAATCACGTCAGTGGTATATCATGCGCGTGATATAGTTTGGACGCACGATGCAACTGATTATTTATTGCAATTGTGATGATATAATTTGATAATATTTTTTGGCAACGTTTGACAAGTAGAGAAGCGCTTTGTTTTGATTAGACATCGGGAGTACAAGGAAAATTGTTAAACAACGAGAAATACTTCACACGGAATATTGTTGACCAAGAGGTTTTTGAATAAAGAAATATGTAAATAAAAAAAATATTTCCTGTCATAAAACATGTGTTTATTTTATTTGTTTTCAGTCAATGTTAAACATTTCTCTCGCATATACAGGGTTCCCACTTATATCCGTTACACCCCTCTTAAATTTTAAACGGTGACAGCTTAGGCCATAAAGTTGTTGTCTAGGTATAGTACAAAGGCTATGCGCTACTCGATGAGACAACCTACAATGCCATCTATCGGCAAATTTTTGAATTGGCTATCTTATCTCGAAAACGGTACAAGATACGGGAAAAAAGTCAATTACAAAATTATAGAGCGTCTTCGATTTAGTTAGAACAGACGCCTTGAGTGCAATAACGCTGAGAACAAAACGTGTAAAATGCGCATTTGTGTGCTAACATTTTCGGAAATTTGGATGTCATATGACACGAATAAAAGTAGAAAATGTTATTTTTCGGGCAAAAAATGACCTCATTATACTTTTTCTTGTGGAAATAACTCAAACAGCAGGTGTATGGACCTTTCCACCAGCAATGCATGACGTATTACTGTTGCTTGTGTTTGCGCACAAACTATATGCTAAAACGTGCGCAAAGTGAAAGTTAAACAAGGACTCGAATCTGCATTGTAGATGACGGAGAGCACTTTGAACACCGAAAATAAAGGCATATCGTGATAACTAATTGTTTTTTCTCGTTTTAACCCGTTTAGAGACGTCAGTTTCGGAAATCGAGAGCAAACAAATGTGCATTTTAAGCATTCTGTTTTGAGTATTAATGCTGGAAAGGTATTTTTTCGTACTAAATCGAGAGTGCTCTACAACTTTCTGATTGACTTCTTTCTCGTATCGTTCACCGTTTACGAGATAGGACCGCTAATTCCAAAGTTTGCCGATAGATGGCGTTGTAAGTTGTCTCATCGAGTAGTGCATAGCCTTTTTACTATACTTGGACACCAACTTTATGGTCTAAGCTGTCACCGTTTAGAAGTTAAGGGGGGTATAACGGATATAAATGGGAACCCTGTATATCAGTTTTAGTGCCGCATTCCTAAGCGGTCTATTTACTTCTTTCTCATTTGACTCGGCAGTGAATAGGGGACATACGCCCTTTAAACCTCCGAAGAATGGGGACAAAACTTTCAAATTCGATACATTTTATCTCTAAAACAAAAGATTACAAAAACTAACTTTTTTTCCTAGAAAAATATCTGTTTTTTCTACTATTGTACACACATTTTCAAATCTTAATATTGATATGTATTTATTTGAGAGAGTAATAAATATGGGTATAATGCTTGGAAAAAAAATGAGATATTCACCTTGCGCACATGATTACGGATAAAATATTGGTCTAAACACAATATTTTGGGTATCTAATTAAAACAAACAATATGTTACCGAACCTCAATTTATTAACATTTAAATTTAATTTCTATTTTATAAACCAATTTAAAATAATGTTAAAAATTGTTAACCCCCCAAAAAAACTTCTTTGGTGAAAATATGTACGAAACTGTGGTTCAGTTTGTAGAACCTAGTACAATACATATGCAGTACAAATTTTATGTAAAAATATTCAATAGTTCTTGAGATATCGTGCGGCAATATAAAAAGAAAACAAATTTTGAGATGTAGAGCTTTGAAGATATGGCCATATCCAATGTTTACATTGAAAAGTTGATACATTTTCCTTCAGGACTTTCATAATTATGGGAATTTTTTAACACGGAGTGTTTTAAATTGTTCAGAAAAGACAGGGGGAATTGTATATATATATATATTTCATAAAATTGAAAATTTTCGAGATTTAACAGTCGTATGTCCCCTTAACTAATCAACCAAGTCAATAAATTGAGCCAAATTGTAGTTTACTATGATGGTATATGTAAGATTGAACCAGTGGCGTAGATAAAGGGGAGGCGGTCCGCCCCGTACGGCACTTCGAAAGCAAAATCCTTCACACAGGAAAACAATTTGAAAACTAAGAAGAGCAGCGGTACTAGCTCAATCATTGCACGTGAAAAAAGCTAATGCAATAAATTCGCATTTTTCGCAATTCGTCGGTAAATTGCCGATTGTAAAGGAAAGACTGGTGGTGGACGCGTGATTTCGCAACCTATCTGCAGAGATAGAGGGCGTTAAACGGCAAATTACGTTACTAGAATAATGGTTTTTTTTTCAGGAATTATTTTTATTTTGAGGTTTATGTGTGCCGTGTTCACTTGTAAACGAAGGACGGCATGTTGCAAATTCGCCCCGGACGGCAAAACCTGCAGTTACGCCACTGAATTGAACGCCGCGAGCACAAAAAGCGTAATGGTCTTTTTACTATTTTATTCTTTATATATTGTCTCTCTTTTTATCACTTTTATGCTTTGCATTGTAAATGGAATTATTTCCTCAACTTTTCCATTGTATGAAGTTATTAATTATGACTAGTTATTTCGTGTGCAATAGTGTAAGTTTGTGTATCTTCTTAGTTTTGTTAGTGAATAAGCTGTGTTATACCAGGAAATTTAGTAATGTAACATACAATAGCAGTCCCGCTTAATGGACTCGTTCCTAATAACATTTGTAAACCTGTAGCGTTTAATAATGAGGTAGCTGTGAGAGGTATTTGGGAAGGTCTAGGAGAGGTCACCCCCTCGGGTGTTGTGATTTTTCTTCCACTTTATGCCTGCGACACTGCTTAAACAACCTTAAATGTTATAGTTGCAGGGGCATGCATGTAGTGATGTTATTTTATGTGATGGCAAGACAAGAAATTCGGAATACCTGATTCTTTATAATGATTTCAAAGCATCAATAGCCAAAGGCACTGTGTCGAAGGGATATAGGTATATAAGAGGTTTTACTTGAAAATAAGACAGATGGTTAAATCTTTGTGTATTTCACAGACCTTCGCAACAATTTCAAATCTCGAATTCGGTATGAAGAAGATACAGCCAAAGATTACGAAATCTGTCGAGCATCGATGATGAATATATACGCATGAATAAAATCTAAGCCCCAAGGAAATGCTGATGCTCTCTCCGGAAGGATGATGTCAAAGTCTGTTGTGAGAAGAAGTGTACGTGACTGTGGTTTGTACGTGAGACAACCAGCTATTTGTGCACTAGCTAATAATTGTTGCATCTAAATCATAAAATAAAACTGGGGTGGTGAAATATCTGTACTTTTTCAAACTTCACTACTTTGTCTTTTTTTTGTTTAAATCTAAACTACTACCTCGTAGCTAGCTATGATTTTAACTGCTATTTGATTTAGCATACATCGCTGTTATATCACTAGACAGATGTATTTGCAAATAAGAGCGTCACTGCTAGTTGTTTTGGGATAGTCTATATGAATGTACAGTTACAGATTGTTCTTCTGAGTTTGTGGCCCAGAACAAGCACTTATTAAAGGAATAAATGTAATATATTTCCATGTTAAACCGTCAGATTTTTCATTTTTGTCAAAAATGAAAAATGTTTGTTTTTGCTACTTATCTTGCTCTTTTTGTTATAATTTACGTAACGCGTTTAATAT
Organism: Araneus ventricosus; assembly: GCA_013235015.1. Classification (NCBI taxonomy): domain Eukaryota; kingdom Metazoa; phylum Arthropoda; class Arachnida; order Araneae; family Araneidae; genus Araneus; species Araneus ventricosus. Next base: position 49,687 of record BGPR01008876.1, on the reverse strand, counting down.
TGAATTTTAAGCAGAATTATCATTAAACGCATATACGTATATAATTTGTTTCAAATTTTAAAATACAAAAAATCCTGGAAGAGGAAAAGAAACTTTAAACGTAAAACAGAAAATTTTTCCGAAAGGCTCGGACTAGAGAAAAGTTTTTTTGATTTATCATACAGACCGAACTCTCATTCGTAGCTCTCCCTGGACAAAATTCCTTTAAAGAATGACTGCCCATTTCTGCAAGAATGAATCTGCAATAATAAATAAATACAACCCCCGATATAGCGACCCCTTGGTTATAACGAACTTTTCAAATGGTCCCGGCCGAGCTCCTATGTCATTTATGTGTATCCAAATGCTTGTAACGGTCTTAAAAAGCAAGGAATTCGGATAAAGTGAACCAACATTTCCACTTTTCAAGCTTAATTTCAGTTCTGTAACGAAAAATCACTATTTATTTTCACACATGAGAGAAATAAAAGTAAGTACAATTAATTACACTGTTTAATTTTTTAAGAACAAATATTTATTTTACTTTATTATAGCCCATTACTAACTGCAATTTTATTATAATCAATTTGTTCATTATAGAAACACATTTAAGAATTATAGCAGATCTTGTGTAGCCAATATTTGAAAAATCGGATATAGTGAACCCTCAGTTATAGCGCACTTCTGAATCAGTCCGCTGAGGGTTCGTTATATCGAGGTTTCACTGTTGTATACTGTGAGAGAAAATAATGACTCACGTCCAGCGTGCTTCTGAAGCCTGATATACTACCAGTAAGCAGAGGAGCATCGTAGCCGATTCCGGCATTATTGATGCACACATCCAGACGACCCAGTGTCCGACGGATCTCATCGAACATCGACAGGATTTCGGACTCTTTCGTCAAGTCACACCTGAAATATGTATGTAAGATATTACCAATAAGCATAATTTAAATCGCAGCGTAAATAAGAAGTGTGAAACTAGATTATCACATATGATAGATGGCACCAGGAGTCCTGCTCATGATACGTCATGAACAGCGCCCTCTTTTTCCTTACAAAACCATGGAGCACGCAACGAGAGTCGCAGACTGGCAACTCTCTCTCTCTCTCCCTCTTATTAGAATGTAAATTATGTAACTATGTAATGGTAACTGTATCCCATTTATCTTTTTCTTCTGGTTATCACTAATTCAACTAACTACTTTTAACCCCATTGACGTCTGTACCGGTGATAATCTAGTCATTAACCATGCCTTAATGTCAATTACTAAACTCCTCGTTATCTTTCTTTTGTATATAACTTCCCCCTGTAAAATTCTCTCTCTAGTTTTTAAATAAATGTTTTATATTTAAATTGCAGTATCTTCGTTTTTTCCATGTGATAATTCATATTAAAATAATGCGACTGAAACCCCAAAAAATCCCCTAGACTTAATTCCGATCCATTTACCCCTTAAAGGTAACCCCCTGTGAGCGTTCTGTTTGATCTAATGGAATTCCCACATGTATTATAATCCTGAAATTGTTTATGAGTGCCGAAATTTGCAAAAATGTAGGTAAGGACACAGAAGAGAAGAAAGGATGGGTTAAAAATTCATCCACAAAATTAGATAGTACTCAGGATTCAGACTTTCAAGGTTGCTTCGTAACAAATGCAAAAAAATTTTGGAAAAATGTAACTCTAATATACAAAAGTTTAAGAGCGTTTTCTTTCACCACTCTTTGACCCCTTTGAATGACCTCTGGTGGACAATTTTGGTGTCCTCAAACTGGTTAGACGTTCATCACATCCACAAAATAAAGGGTTTGATGCATTGAATGAACTGTCAAGCAGGATCAAAGTTCATAGCATGTCTAAGGAAATGAGTTCCTCAGATGGAGGTTGGAATAAAATGTAGTTGAGCCTAAAGTTCTTTCCAATTAAAGCAATTAATTGCTAAAATATTTGCAAGTTTACCAAAAGATTTATGTTCGCATAGCAAATATCGGGTCAATTTGGTATAAACAATTTATATACTAGAAAATACAATTGCAATGGTTAAAATAAGCAGTAATAAAACTCGAAATATTTAGTAATTTTCGCAAACTCTCTAAATTTCCAACCTATTACTATAACTTTGACTAGTTATCTTTCAACTTTTCGGATCAGGAGGCTAAATATTTCAAGTAACACGAAGGGTATTTTTAGATGGATCTCATAGTTATGAATAGAAATCTATATATTTAAAGAAGAAAGGTACTCAATGATTCATCACCGAATCTCCCAAACTACTGGGACTAGAAATTTGAAATTTGGCAGGTTGTTGCTTTTTGGGTAATAGGTGCTAACTAAGAAGGGATTTTTCAAAATAATAATTAGAATTTTAATTTATTAAAAATTATCTTAAATTTATACGTTTTCCCGCACTAACTTCGGATTCGGAGAATATTATAGCACAAAAACTATTTTAACATCATTGCACAGTTCAAAAACTTAGCTTTTCAACGATACCCATCGTATTTTCATGCGAATTTTTCAAAATGTTTTCAAACATGATTTGTAACAATGTTTTTATTATTGTAAATAAAATTCAGAATAATCTCATTATTTCAGCAAATCTTTTATTCATTCGCTTTTGCAATTGCTACGGTGTGTGTTATTGTTAGTTATATTAACAGCCCGTTTTTGGGCTATTTTGGGACGGACCTCGTAATAATTTGCAATTGCTACGGTTGCGATAGTATAATTTATTTTCTTGGGAAATCAATTCCAAAAGCTGAATTTTCACTTTAGTATTCATTGCAATACTGAAATATTTTATCGCACCTGCTTCAAAGTAATTATTTTTTGTAATAATATTTTTTGTATTTATATTAAACGGGCAACAAATATTTGATTTTAGGTTTCGTGTGTGTGAGGTAGACTGAAATGACTTTCATTCTTTCTTCGAGAATTTAAGCTCATGCTTTCCTGCCATTTAAAATTTTTGAATAAGTTTTGCTGCTGGACAAGGATGTCAGACAATACGGGAGTGGTAGAAGAAAATCAAAGAAAGACCTTGCTACGAACAACTGTTTAATTAAGTTTAAAGTGTTATAAGTGCTTATACTTGAAAATATTTTTATCCCAAGCAACGCCGGGTATACCAGCTATTAAGTTATAAAAACGATATTTCAACCGGCGTCCCTCTCTAAACTTCATTGTGACAGCGCTTGACTCATCATGGCGATATAACATGCCTCATACATGACGGAACTTTGCTAGAATTGGGTTTCGAACCAGAATACCTTAGACCACGAAGTAGCCTAAGGTATGACATAGGTATTCCTATGCCATAGAAATCTAGTCATGGAAATTTTTCTATGGCCCAGACACCTAGACATAGAAATACCATTTCTATGACCTAGACACCGAGACATAGAAATACCATTTCTATGACCCAGAAACCTAGACATAGAAATACCATTTCTATGACCCAGAAACCTAGACATAGAAATAACCATTTCTATGACACAGAAACCTAGACATAGAAATACCATTTCTATGCCAGAAACCTAGACGTAGAAATACCATTTCTATGATCCAGAAATCTAGAAACATTCAGCGGAAACACAAGTGGGAATAGAAATATTCAATTAGAGACTTACTTAATGGCTACCAGCTTTCCTGGAGCATCTTTGAGTGCATCTTCTTCGGCAATCGCTTTAATCCTATCCACACTCCTGGCACATCCCACCACCGTCATGCCGTGCTGCACCAGGGCTCTGCACAGCCCCGCACCGATGCCAGCCGACGCCCCGGTCACGAGGGCAACCCTACCGTTCCAGCGATCCATTTCGTATCAATATTTTGACTATGCAACGAGGTCTGCCCCAAGACCGGCGTATCCGAATAAATATTCGCCTTTATCTTATCGAATGTGACTCTAAGGCAAAGCAACAAACAGTTTCGGTGCTGATAAGGTTATCAAAAGGAGAAAATGAAAATTCTCAGATAGTATTCATGACCGAATTTAGTGATATGACTTTAAAAAGTAAAATTTTTTATGGGGCAGAGGTATTATGTGAATTTATGAAAACTTCTTGACGAACCTTTTAATCTTTGGTACTGCTAATTTTATACTACAACTACGCATGTACCCTATTGTGTAGTTTAATTTTTGAATTTCAAATTATATTTTGTTGGTGTTTTTCGGTTTCCGCTTTAAAATTATGGATTAATCGCGTTGCTCGATATATAAAATATAGACTACTTTGCATTCATCTTCATTTAAACCTACAGTTTAAGAATAAGTAATAATAAAGGGATCTGTATAGTATTACAGAAATAGCTAATAACAAGTGAAAATTAAGAATACTAACGTGAAGTAAAAAAAATAATAACCTCAAGGGAAAACGTTGATACCTAGAGAGTCAATGAAGAGACCGATCCTTAGCAAAGCTCATTGCATTCATGGTTGCCAGATCAAAATAACAAAATAAGGCCAAAAAAGGCCAAACTTGACAAATTGATTTATAACGTCATTTGCTATTAGAAAAACAGCTATCCTTCATGAAAACGAATTGAATGAATTGAACGAATTGAATGACGAATTGAACGAAACGAACACTTGATAGGCATATGTTCAGTGTTCTATTATTAAACTAAAATTTAAGTGAAAGAAATTTAAAACATCTTTGTTCTATTCAGGAGCTATTTCGTTTGACAGCTCATTATATATCATTTAAAATGTGAAATATCAAATTTTCTTTAAAAAAACAATAGAATAAGAATAAGTAATTAAAAATTGTTCTAAAAGTAATTAACGAAAATAAAGCCAAAAAAGCCAAAACTGAATTTAAGGCCAAATGAAAATTTCCATAATTTGGCCTTAAAAAGGCCAATATGGCAACCCTGATTGCATCAGTATGACTGTAACAGCGTTTTTTTTCTTTAATTGGCCTTGGCTGTTTCCTGTTACCAGACTAATTTTTAAACAATTGCAAATCATTGTAGGAGGAAAATTGCATGTTTAAAAGAAACATTTGTATAATTGTAAATTTTTTTGCCTCTAAATGTCATTTTATAGGCCCAGCTTCAGAAAAAGTCTCTGCGCCATCGTAGACCAGATCTTTGAAAGCTTTTAAAACTGCCCTCTGTCTAAAGCTTAAAAGGCGTTATCTCAATTTTCAGATTTTTCCTATTTAGTAATGTTTGCGAGCAGTTCACAAACATTACATTTTTTCTTTAGTGTTTTTCTACTATTTTCTTAATAAGATACGGACTTTTTGCTTAGGAATAATGTCGGGCATTCACAAACATTACTAAATTAATTAAATCTGAAAATTGATAAAAATTAAGACGCCTTTTAAGCTTAGGACGGCAGGAAAGAAGTCATGTCAACTCTCAACTCAGGCTGCAAATCTTAACTAATTAATTTTCCCCATTTTTTCTATTAATAAAACCGTGGTCGACGTGCTCAATGCTATGAGTTTCGAAGGCTCCGTCCTCCCGCCAGTGTGGTGCGGAAATTTGGAGAGTGGGTGCCAACTCAGGTGTCATCCTCGTCATCTGACCGTAGTTAAAAATGACGAGCTTCGTCTCACAATAGTCCTCGTGTTGCTTCAAAACAGGACGGTAATATAAAACTTAATGCATGATTAAGTAAATTTAATAATAAATGTAAACAAACGGTTTTATCAGTGTTTTAAAAACTTTCATGCTCTGATAAATTAAATTTTTATTCATTTACCAAACACATTACAGATCAGATGTGTTAATTCAATATCTTATAACAATAAATTTATTGATAAACATGAAAAACTGGTTAAGATAAATATGAAAAAAGTCGCTTTCATCAGTGTAAGATAAAATTATTTTAATCAAAAATCTGAAGTCGAAATAAAAATCTGTTAAAGCGTGAGACGCAGATGGAAACGCTCGAAGTAAATTGGAACTGTTATCACATTTTATGATGTATTTAAACTTAATACAATGAATTTTTAGAAATGTTTTTCTTCTTATGATGTTCATTGTGACTTTTCATCATTCTCCATTTACTCTTTATATGTATCTCACACTTTTACGATTTTTGTTTTGATCTCCAGATTTTTAATAAAAGAATATTTTTCCTTATGAGATTTTATACTTATTTCCTTCTGGTCTTTAATATATTCCACAAATAATGATCACCAAAGGTTGTGCCGCTTTCCTGACGAAGAAGTCGAACTTTTATTCTTATAAAACATCCAAGTCAAACCCGGGAGTCAAACCGATCACCCTAGTATCGCAATATAATGTGCAATCCACCCTTCTGGATGTTTAAACCTATATTCTAAGCAATTATATAAAATCTCACCTTGAAGAAAAATTTCTTATAGTAATACTCTTGATTTCTAAGAATAAGTACTCTAATTCGTAAATAATATATACATTTAATATTCTACAATACAGAAGTAACATTCTTATTCTAAGAATAAATATTTTAATACTTATCTTCTTATTTGATTTATAATATTTTATATTAATTAATTTTGTTATAAAAAATGTGGACATCAAAACAAACCGTAAATGCGAGGGATTCTTATAGAAATATTCTAAGTTAGCTGGAATTTTAATCACATTTATAATTCAGAGTGGCCATAAATTATTGGACCCATTTTAAAAATTAAAAAAAAAAACAAAAATGTTACAACTACGTTCTTTAATTTTTTATATTAATTAATTTTATCAAAAATGTGGACATCAAAAGAAACCGTAAATGCGTGGGATTCTTACAGAAATTTCCTAAGTTAACTGGAATTTTAATCACATTTATAGTACAGAGTAGTCATAAATTATTGGACCCATTTTAAAAATAAAAAAAAAATGTTGCAACTACGTTCTTTAATTTTTTATATTAATTAATTTTATCAAAAATGTGGACATCAGAAGAAACCGTAAATGCGTGGGATTCTTGCAGAAATATTCTAAGTTAACTGTAATTTTAATCACATTTATAATACAGAGTGGTCATAAATTATTCGACCCATTTTAAAAATTAAAAACAAAACAAAAATGTTACAACTACGTTTTTTTAAAATGAGAGCGCATTTTGAGAAATTTTTTTCAGATAGTTAACGCGCCGTTACAGTGGTCTAGGTAGTCGTAAGTTATTGGCCATCTCCCAATTTTGAGCGCATTATATGCGAAACTACTAACGCTAGTAGAAAAATAAAAGCATGTATTTGTAGACAATTTTACGCTCTGTAATTTGTTAAATCAATTGTAATTCGAAAACTGAATAGTTTTCGGATATTCAAGAAAAATTTTAAAAAAGGAAACCAGAAAACGCGTATCGGCATTTGCCTATTGGTAGCCATTGCGTATGGAAATCTCTCACTGTAGCAAATTTAGAACGCCATAATGGGACGCCACCTATCTGAAAAAAAAACTTTTTAAAATGCGCTCTCATTTTTAAAAAATCGTAGTTGTAATATTATTAGTTTTTTTGTATTAATTTTTTTAAATGGGTCCAATATTTTTTAACTATCCTGTATATTTTAATTTTTAATAAATGTCAGGAATTTCTTTCTTATGATATTTGTTGAGTCTTAATTTCTTAATAATATTATTTGATTTTCGATAAGAAAATATTATTTCCTATCTTTTACTACTTTGATAAAAAAAAAGTGTTTAAAAACATTATATTTTTATTATTTTCTACTTTTGTCTTTAATACATTTCAAAATTCATTATTATGAATATTACGAAATCTAAAAGTTAATATTGCTCCAACTGACTACGAGATGGCGCCACGAATATCAAATCAATATTTGGTTAAACTGATACATTAATTGATAATTAAGAGTTCTAAAGTTATTAAAGTGTTGCATTTTTATTGGAAAAAAATAACTGTACAAAATTTCAGAACTCTAGTTTATCAGGAAGGAACTGAAAAATCGATTTAAAAAATTCCACCTTTGCAAACATGAAACCAAGTCAAGTAAAGACAATTAAAGTAGAGATTAAATTTGTCAGAATCCCGTTTAAAATTTACATGTACTTAAAGAACAGATGAAATATTATGTAAGATTTTTTCAGATTGCAAAATAGTTTGGGCAATTATTGTTAGGATTATAATAGTTTTGTTTAAATATTACTACATTTTATTTTAATGCTGCTGCATTTGGTACATGAGACAGCAATACTATTTTCCCATAAAATTTTCTAAAAAATTTAAAATTTGGTATTATTCCTAAAGTAAGTTTTAAAAATTTGCGACTTAAAATAGCTGTTCAATGAATAAATACAAATAATTTCATTATCATCGTATTAAAGTATTTAGTTTAAAGATTTAGTTGTTGCCTTGTTTTATTTAACATTAGCCGCCTTCGGCGACCAGCTTGTTTGCCGGGAATATGATTTCATTTGAATCTTGCATCATTTTATATTCATGGTTCTCTTAACAACGTAATTTTAAACTTCAGATTGCAGTAGATATTTAACTCATGTTCTATAAGTGACCTTGGACCTGTTCTGTTCATTGTCAACATAAATATCCCTATCGGAGTCAAATAACTATGTCATGTAACATCTAATTACACGTTGCCTGTGCCATCTTCTCTTTCTTATTCCTCTTGCAAAATATGCATTCGGTATCAACATTAAAAGGACGCAACGGTCAACGGCGTATTAGCTTATTAAAACAAGCTGAAAAAAGAATGAAAACATAGCAACCATAATCATTCAGCTAAGTGGATATATTTCTCAATATATGTAATATCTCAGAGCTTGGTTTGCAGATTAAAAATTTTTTTGATGAAATAAAATATGATAGTAAAATGTATTAGGATATTACTTAAACTTTCAACAATGAGAAGAAATACGCAATTAAATATTTGTTTAAACAATCAAAACGGTTTGAATTGCTTCACAACAATGAAAAGTATTGTAGTAAATTATGCCAGAAAAATATTTTTAAAAATTATTAAATTCAGAGAAAAAATGTATGGTAACTTAATTGATATCATTGAAAATGTACTTTTTTGCGCTTTGAGATAGTGCAAAAATTTTTGTGCTGTAATATGTTCCGAAGTTATTAAGGAAAAACACCGAAATTGCGATTACTTTTTAATTAATTAAAATTTCAAAAAAGGGCTCCGAGGTGCACATTCCCACTCTCCAAAGTATGTTTGTGCCAAATTTCGTATCTCTAGGTCCAGCGGCCTGCCCTGTAGAGCGCCAACGCACACACATTCTCCTTTATTATTAGTAGAGATGGAACAGACTCTTTATTTTTACTCGCTATATGATCATTAATATCACTTTTTCCATCAACAATAAACTTTCAAAAATATTTTTTTAAATTATGAAAGGTATTAAAAATGATTAAGTTTCAATGATTCACAAATCAAAAATATTTCGACTATGAAGAATATCTCAAAAAATATTTTCAAATATGAATCATATTTGAAGAAGCTCATTTTCCAAAAAATTTCGAAGTTTGTCTTGTTCTTAATGGTCGCTTCTACGCTTGTGTTGAAAGGATCGCCGACTTTAAAAAAATATTTAGTTTAATTATATTAACGCCCCGTTCTGATGCAACGCAAGGCCAATTTTGGGGCGAACCTCGTAATTTTGAACCGGGGACAGATGACGAGTACGACGCTTGAGCTGCGCCTCCCTCACTAAGCATCCGCACACCACCAGGTAGCATATAACCGACCTTTACTTCAATTCGGGCCAGAGAAAATAAGCGAGCTCGCTGATTGGCTGCTTCCCTTAGCGTCTTCATGACGTCATATTTATTTCGCGCCGGCCTTTAAAAAGTTTAAGAATAGTATTCATTTAGTGATAACAGATAGCAGCACTAGTGAAAAATATTATAATATAAGAGGATTCGTATTCAGGTACGGCGCTAGAGTTCGTGGGGGGGGGTCCGATTTGCCCGATGGGGGGCACGGTCTCCCCGAAAGGAGGCACGGCCTTCTGTACGGCGCGACGAGTGTAATCAAATTGGTCTCAAATTGTCGCCAGATTATTATTTATCAACTACAGTTGAATACCCCATATAAAAATTTTCCCCGATGGGGGGCACAGCATCCCCGGTCCCCCCTCTGGCGCCACCCCTGTTCGTAATACTCTATTTGATGATAGTAAACTGTTTTATTGCGTATCATCTAAAATTACTTCAAACTATTTATATGTTTATCTTGCTGATATTTAATCTCATGTTAATTATACATTTTAATTCATATGTATTTTGCCGTTTAGAGAGCATATGGCTTGTAAGTTTTGCAATTTGGTGGAAAGGCGTGACGTCAGTGAGCTAACCAATCAACGGGTTCCGTTATTTTCTCTGGTCCGAATTGAAGTAAAGGTCGGTTATATGCCACCAGGTATGGAGGTTGTTTCCCATTATGAATTTCAGCCAGGGAGTGGATGCTTGGGAGTTCTTCTTGAAAAAGGAAGGGCGAAATGTTGATTCCTCTCATGGTTTTATAATAGTTTTAATGTTGTGTTGTTTGTCCGGTTTGTTTGGATTTTCTTTTAAAATGTTTTTATAAATTGGCGTTTTATGGCGTACTGCTTTAATGTTATTGTGTTTTGGCCTCCTGAAATGGGTGTAGTTTGTTAGTCAACGGTTTATTTTCTCTCTGATTCGATGGATGGGCATTTTATGATTTTAATATTTATGCAGCAATTGTTGTTTTCATATTTTTACAGATATTCGTTTGCTCTCCATCGACCAGACGAGCAGTTGTTCTTACCTAAAATTTAATTAAATACCACCCATGTTTTCGGGTGCTTCTTGTACACTTTTAAAGTTTTAATAGTTCCACCTGCGGCTTGTGGTGCGCCTGGGTGTTCCTTGGCGTCCACTCAGTCCGTACAATCCTGGTTCTGGGGATCAGCTTGTGCTCTCCCTGCCATCCTTCCTGAGTGGCCATCACTCCTCCTTGGTGTTGGATAGTTTCCTTCCCCTCCGTCCTGTTAGGGCCTTACACCCTGTTGGGTAGGCCGGGGCGGAGTAGGCTTCTGAGCACCACACCAGCGGGAGTTTGTTTGACCCACGACGTCATATTTTTCATGCACCAGTCCCACATATTCGGCTGAATCTTCAGGCCTCGAAAAGGAAACCTTGTCACAGCCTCTCCCCTTGTGGCGATTATACGATATCAGTGTGTAATTCCAAGAGATTTTCGTAGTCTAATACATCTACCGCGAAAGGATACTCATGTCGGTGAATTGTAATGATATAGACGTTATTGCCGCGTCGCGGCTTACATTCGCTAACGATACAAACAAATTATCATTTTTTTACATTGCTGGTGCTGAGGCGCGCGTAACAGCGCCCTCGTGTGGCCAATGTTTAGCCAATGAGCTTCCTTCCCATGAATCTTGGTTAAGTAAGGCTTCTGGCTATATGTCGATACATATATCCAGAATGAGGATTTATCTGCCAAATCAAACTAAGAATTCTTCCTTATAGGGCTTCAATTATCTTGCTTAGAGCAGTGGAAATGCAATTTGAACATAAAAAAATTGCTGTGACATTTAAATGTATATAAACATTTTGCTTTGTTTTATGTTTGTAATACTAAAGAAAAGTAGAGAATAAAGGAAAGAATATTTTTAATCTTCAGAGCCTTACTTTTACAGACTGCTGTTCTTTCATTTATTGATTAACAAATTTGGTTTTACAGGCAGCTTATATTTTATTTGCATTCAGATTTATAAATAGAGCTACATATAATACCAATTTCTTTTATTCAGACTCAAACGTTTACAGGCAATTTATCTTTTATTCGTATTCAGGTTTAGAAATTCAGCTACCTGTAAAACCAATTTCTTTTATTCAGACTCAGAAACCGAACTAACTATAAAACCAATTTTAAAAAAATAAAACTCAGGAATTTAAATACAATCGATTACACTGCTGCCACATCAAAGAAACGAATGTTCCATGGGCTGAATAATAATGTCGTGGATTTCAGCATGAGCAGGAGCTCTGAGAATGTAGAGAACAGTGTCTGCAATATCCTTCGACTGCAGAGGATCAAAAGTTCTCAAGAAGCTGTAGGGGTCTATCGTTGGATCCTTCCTCCAGTAGTTGACTAAATACTCTGTCTCCACAACACCAGGGCCGATGCTCTGAAAGAAAAACGGTGGCGTGAAGAATAATTTGATTTTTAAGGAAATTCTTAGAAAAATCTGATAGTATATAGGAAAAAACCAGTTGGAGTGGTCTCCCCTAAACTTTCTCGTATACTTTCGAACAGAGGTGTCAACCCCAAGCCCCCACCGCATAAAAATTGCGGACCTATGGGAAGGTAGGAACGCCGCGAGAACTCCGATTATTTCTTCAGAGACAGTGGCAACACGTAGAAACAACAAAACAAATGAAGCGGGAGCAGAATGCGCCAAAAGGGAGAAAAAGCGCCAAGCAGGTGTTATACGCAATACATGAAACAAGACGGTACTAGAAGCCGTGGCTGCGTTAGATAAACCAGTACGCATGCGCGTGGAGAATCGGATTAGGAAAATTGAATATGCAATTTGAACGCCTTTTTTTAACCGATTGATACGAAAATTGGACACAAATCTACAATTAAGATTAGAAGGTCACATACAAAATTTCATTTATCTTACTAATTTTGTTAAGAAGTTATTCAGTTCAAAAGTATGCGATTGTACAGACCGACAGACAGTCAACCCTTTGACGGATTGGGCCCAACATTTTATACTGGTCTACATTCATGATGATAAAACTGTATACCAAATTTTATCCATATAGCTATTCAAGTTTTTGAGTTATAGTGTTCACATGAAAGTGAACAGACAGACCTCCCGGGGATGGATTTTGTCTAAAATTTGACAGAAACCTACAACTGATGTGTAAAGACCACATACCAAATTTCATCCCCGAAGCTCTAATAGTTTTCGAGTTATCGTGTTCACAGACAGACATAATTCCAAAATTGTGTTTTTCGGACTCGGGGAGGTCTAAAACGTGGAGATTCGTCAAAATCTCGACTTCGAATTTTTTGACGATTACAATGCTTTCTCTTTGTATAGTTCGCATACGAGATTCGAGGAGTACATCTCTCTTTGCATACTTCGTATACGAGAAAGTAAAAATAGTTTAATTTTACTGTGGGAATCTACTGAACCCCTGAGAATAATGATAATTAAATTTCAATACAAAAGTTTTTACTTGCACTAAACAGCAGATTTTTTATTTTACTTAGTTTCTATTTTTTATGCTTAAGATTTTTATTACTCAAACTAACTACCAGGTGGCGCCACTGGCACAAAATCAAAATTAAATTTAATTAATGACTAACTGATAATCAAGTTCTGAAAATGTTAAAATAGTATATTGTTATCGAGAATACATAAATATGTAAAATTTCAATACTTCAAGCACATCAAGAAGTTAGTAAAAATAACAATTGCAGAATTTCATCTTTATTGACCTGAAATAAGTCAGGTTAAATAAAAGTGTATAAAAACACAATTATTTTCGTGCTAGCCGGTAATTAAGATGTTATCTGGACCAATAATAGCATACCACCTAAGTGTTGAATTTGAATAATTACATTCCATATCCTTCTGATCTTAGTTCCATTTTCTCACAGATCCGAGGTGGATCAGTGGCCAGGTTCGAAACCCGATTCCACTGACGATTCACTGTGTGGGGTGGAGGCTGCTGCATGTTAAATCTGACTTCGTGGACCAAAGGGCCTCCCGCTGGTGTGGTGCGAGAGGATGTCAGCTCAAATGTCAACCTCGTCTGCTGATCGCTATTCAAAATTACAAGGTCTGTCCAGAAATAGCCCTCGTGTTGTTTCAAAATATGACGTTAATATAACTAAACAAATACATCTCCCATATCGATTTTTGTTTTGCTTACGACATGGCGTTTTATCAGAGAATGTATGAAACAAATCGAACGAAGTCAGGACCTACCGCTACTTTTATACGGCTTCCACTGGCTTTCAGCTCTCTCCTGAGTCCTTCAGTGAGGGCTTGAACCATATGCTTCGTGCCGCAGTAGAAGTGGGCTCCTGGAACGGCTGTCGATAATTTGTGACCAAGAATGCTACAGGGGATGACAGACAAAAGATAACGCACTGCATGTTTTATGAAAAGAAAATATAACCTGCTAAGAATCCATTTATGTATAGGGTGCGTCATATATTCTTTAAAACTTTGAAAACTCACTGAAAAGAAACAAATGCTCTTAAGCAACTGTCGTTCGCTTTAACGGGCTTAGAGATTTATCGGATTTGTTTTCATTATAAAATAATTTGCAATTCCAATAATCACCAAAAGAGAACACAACAAGGCAATAACAGGTTAACTTTACATTGACCTATTTAAGTAACAATGACAATAACAGGTTAACTTAACATTACATTGACCTATTTAAGTAACAATGGCAACAACAGGTTAACTTAACATTCCATTGACCTATTTAAGGAACAATGGCAATAACAGGTTAACTTAACATTCCATTGACCTATTTAAGTAACAATGGTTCAGCATGACCATTGATCAGAGTGCCACCAGACAGCTGAGTACACCATGTCAGAGTGAAATTTACAGACACCTTACAAAAAGGTATCTTTGAGTTCCGGCTATGTTGCGAAAGAAGCGACTTCAAGTAACTTCGCGACCACAAATGAACCGGAGTTAACTCTAGTGCCAGTGGAGGCCACTCGATCTTACAACTTCGACATTGTTCGGTCTCTACTAAAAGGAGTCTATTCTGGTACCCCCGGTTGGGTTGGGAGACGTCACTTTTCCCGTTGTTAACGTGCGGAAAAGTGACGTCTCCCAACTATCGAAGGCACTCAAAATAGACCAGAAAGTATCGAAAACGAATGTCTTCACTGAACTTGAAATTGTGCGCAAAGTTCTGAAACGAGTCTGTTAACTCGCTGATGAAGTTACCAAAAGTACCTTCGTTGCTATTTTATTCATTTTTAATCTATTTTTCTAGTTTTAAGTAATGCATTCACTGCACAAATGTATTAATTCAGTCTTTCTATTAGTGTATTTTTTCACCTTTCTGGTGTTTTTCCCCCATCCGTCAGATTCTATCTTTTTTTACAATTTTTTTCTACATATATATTCCCTTTTGGCATTTTGTATTTAGATTAAGGGTAAGAATAATATCAACTATCTTAAAGTTTGATTTGGCTTGGTTTAGGTTCATTGGCGCGAGAGCCATTCGTTGACTATACTGCGCCAGACGGAATGCCATCTATCAACTCTTTAATCCCGAGGCGACTTTTTTCTTCTAGACCCTTTAAAACAGGGAGTTTTTGGGAGGAAACGAGATGAATCGAACTCTCGCAACTTGAGTGGTCATTTACCCAACCACCCCCTGTTATAACCTTCCCTTAAGGCGAAGGGAAATGGGCTGTGGTTTTGCAAGGATAATTGGACCCCTACCACGCTTATCTCCTAAGCGATCTCAGAACCTCGCCTCAAATGAAGCCAACCGCCTTAGACCAGCCTTCGTCGCTGGTAATGGGAAATTTTTAGACCCCCCCCCGGGACCGCCTCGCTCGGTGTGAGAGGGTTAAAGCGGAGATCATCAAGAAGCAGCAGGCAAGCACATTCTGTTTCCCTCTTCACAAATCATTGGCTGACTACTTGTTGACTCTTTCTTCCACATGTATAAATACGATTACAGTAATCGCTCGTTAACAATTGTCCTATTCAACACACATGTGGTGATACTACAGACTATGCGAGTAGAAAAATCTGACAGGTAACGTGAGATTTCAAAGATTAGCTATACCAGGCGAGTGAAAATGTAATGGCAGAATGCTACAAAATTTCCACCAGGCCGTGCTCAGAGGGAAAAAAGTCCTCTGGAACAGCATATATATCGCCGTCAAAATGGACGATTGAATACAAAACCTTCTGCTGATGTGTATGATTTGACTATCCTCATGAATCACTAGATACAA
>BGPR01008876.1:0-33768 GCA_013235015.1 Araneus ventricosus | reverse complement strand
ATCATCAATCACTAGATGCAAAAATACCTGCTGATGTGTATGATTTGGCCATCGTCTATTCCGCTCTCTCGCATCAGCTGAACAGCTTGTTGAGTACAGATGCACAGGGCCATTACATTCACCTGCAAAACATGTCAAGTTTTAATGAAAAAAACAGGAATAATCGGTAGATATTTAGTTTTGATAAGAACCAGAGTATAGGGGAGAGTCACTGAATTTAGACCGTTGCCTAGATTGGTCTGGTTTAATAACTTGAATTCAATTAAATATTTGGGCCATACAATAGGCTGATTATGTTGTAACGATGTAAACGGAGAGTAATCATAGACCAGACCAAAGAGCATCACCCCGCCCTGTCTAAGCATCCGGGTAAACAACTGAAAGACCGGACGCCGCAACAGATAGTCGGTCACTGTGGTTCCTGCATAACAGCCCCCATTACGAGCGGCTCATGCAGCAACTCCCCGTTTCACCGGGGTACGACCCTTCTTCGGAAGTGGGCCCAAAGAGCCACACCACCATTATTGTGCCATCGGGTTGACGAGAGCCAGCTTACTTATACGGCAGCCTCTCCTCCGCGAACTCACGGTGTACCCCGATTGGAGAGAGTAATCATAAACAAATTACTCCTAACAGCGTAGGCATGCAGATTTACTTGAATGACCCGGCTGCCACGACAATTAATCGGGCACTGTGGCCCTCGCATAACAGCCCTTATTACGATAGGCTCACGAAGACGACCTCTCGGATACGAGATCATTGGCGGGGTGTAAACGGAGAGTAACCACAAACTTTGTTACCCCTGTCCTGCCGAGGCATCCGGGGTCCTGAATAACAGCCGCTGCAATAGCTTGAGTACTGATGTCAGAGTCCTAGTAGCATTCACCGGCCACGGCCCGACCCATCCCGAAGGAGGTACGTACTATCACTTGTGGCAACCCCAAAGCCCCACCATTACTATACCCCCAGGGGAAGCGAGTTCCCGCTTACATATCCGGCGGCCACTCATCCGTGAACTCCTAGTGCCCCCTGGGGGAATAAACGGAGAGTATGAAATCCTTTTTAATAGAAAGCACTACGTGCTTACAGTTAGAGAACACGTGTTTAGATTTAGGTATCATCCATTAAATATTTTAGCAAAATTTATTATTTTTTTTTAGCAAAGACCGTTTTAAACTGAGTAGGAAAAAATGCCATTATATCCTCAAATAGAAAATTTCTTTGGATACAATTTACTATAATAAATCTATTAAAACTATTTCAAAATAAGGTTAAGGAAATTTTTTGTTGTTGTTGTCCAAAGATTACCTAAATTCGACTATTTAAATCAATGAGACTACTATCCTAAAATACAGGAAATAGCTCAGAAAGTAGTTTATCACTACTACTACTACTCATAAATTGGAACTGGAACAAATCAAAGCAAAAAAAGCAATAAAAGGACACTAAAGTCATAAAATGTTGGATCAAGAGATATAAAAATTTAGGATGCATACACACATCATTTGTGAGAAAACGAAGATAGAAGAGGAAGTGATACAGTGCATAAAATACCATACTTTGGTTCATGCATTGTGTGCAGATGTGAATTTGTGAATCAAATAATATTTTTGCTTTAATTGTGCTTAAAGAAATTTGTGATCCAATCTGGGCAACCCGTTTTCTTGATTGGACCACATTTTTTAATCTGCTTTTTTTCTAATTTAAATTGTATTTCATAAAAAGTTAAATACATTGTTCTGAAGATAAATAAACTGCAAAAAATTCTACAACTTGTTTTTTCATTAAAATTACTTATCCATCACTGTACATTAAAAAATATCCAGGTATCCCAAATTCAGCGACTCTTCCCTTAAACTCTCTGAACCCGACTATAGTGAGAATTCCAGTACCTCAAAAACTGAAGTAAATTTTCGTTCACAAAACCAGAATTAAATGCTTCCTTTCTTTACAGAAATTCCAGGAGGACGACGCTCAAGTTTCGACGATCAATTGTCAACAAAGAAAGAAGCCACTTTTCTCCCGTAAAATTCACTCAGGCGCCCGAAACCGCCTGAATTCGGCCTCTTTCGAATGGGCGGTTTGAGGCGGGTTAGGGCTCATACAGTTAAAGTGCTTGGAGAAATAAAAGTAGCAGCTGAAACAAAATTGCAACACGCATTTCAAAAAAGAGATTAATTCTTATTTGGCTCTCAGTAGATGTAGAAAAATTGCAAGGGATAAGTTTATGTGCTAATGCTTTATGCTTAATACGTCAGGCACTGAATAATTGTTTTAACCCTTTATAAGGCCATTTTTTCCTAGTAGTGGTGTAATAAAATAACTTAGATATTGAGATTAATTTAAGGAAAGAAATTCATTTATCTTTTGGATGGCATTATTTTTGTTAATTAATTTTGTTGATTAATAATTAATTACCAAATCAAGACACTTCGTTATGGTTTGAGATAAGAAATTGGAACATCCAGGTTTTTGTTTCATCGAAAATTTTGGCGGAAACTTACGCCAATCTTAAAAATAGGCGTTTAAAAAGTGATAAATTTGGTGGAATATATTCCCACCAATTCAATGAAGTATATTCCCACGGTCTTAGAAATAAGTACATACAATATTTTTGAACTGTATGAGATTAATTAAACCCACTAGAAAAGTAAAAACCGCATTTAAGAGACATTCTGTCCTATTCTTTCTTTGCTCATTCACAGCCAAATTTAGCCACTTAACTAGTTATCCCGAGTTTACTCGTGCATCGAATTATGGCATTTTTACACTTAAAGCCTGAAATTAAGTCATTCATAGACATTATAATTCAACACAAAAAATGCAGAGTAACTCATTAAAAATGCAGAGTAACTCACTAAAAATGCAGAGTAACTCATTAAAAATGCAGAGTAACTCACTAAAAATGATGAGTAACTCATTAACATCTTAAGTGTTCTATGGATTCTTAATTGAATCAATACGAAAACACATTCCCAAAACAGAAAGTGTCGTCAAATTAGACAGTAGAGAAAATGAATTAGTTAAGTGGTTAAATATATATATAGGATAACTGAATTGATCGCAAAAAGTGAATTAAATGTGTATTACCTTGACGTACATGAGAGGCAACATTTTTAATTTAATCTTCAGTTTTATTCTGAAATTTAGTAGTTTACTGTTTAACATTAAATGTATAATCAATATGTCCTTTAGGATGAATTCAAGTTTCTGGTCCTTTTTTGTTTCCTTCAGGAAAAGTAAATGCATGAAATTTGGTAAGAAATATTAATTAAGCTGTTTGCATTTTTAATTAATGTTCTGCCATTTTTTTTCAGCAAAATGATTTATTAGTAGAGATAAACTGTCGAAATGTTATATAGAAACTAACTACATGTATTGGAATTTCTAAAAAAGTATCAATGGGAAGCAACCTAAACTATTTTTTGTATGGAAAAAGAGTACTTACGTCCAACATATTTCTGAATTCCGTCGCACTTCCTGTCAGCAGAGGGGCATTCTCACCCAGTCCGGCATTGTTGATGCAGACGTCTATTCGGCCAAATCTCTGTCGGATCTCCTTGAACATTGACAGGATATCAGACTCTTCCTTCAAATCACATCTGAAATGAAGAAGTAAAATTTGTTTTCTTAAAAAGAATATCATGTTTGGCAAAACCATATGTTATTCTAAATTCTGTCTAAGTTCTATTCAATGTTATTTGTGATATTGTAAATCTTTCCTACTGCGTTTCATGTGACTTACACTCTTTTAGAGAAGTGGAACAGGAGAAAGTTAAATTAATAAATTTGTAAGCACATATTTACTCTTAGCATTATAATTTTCAGATTCACTGGCCAATTTTCACTTTAACGCCTCGCACTACATTTTGCTTATGTTTAAGAAGAAATATTGCTTTGTTTCTTTCAATGGCAACTGAACACCTAACCGCGCACACATGCACGGAGAGGAACATTGGTACCTTGTCTCTTGCAAACAAATAAGAGAAAGCGTATATATCAATAACATTTAAATCAAAATATAATATTCGACCTCAACTACTTTTTCAAAAGTGTTTGCATCGTCTTCACTTCAAATATTCTTGATCTTGTCCACTTTTCGGAAAAATAAATTCAATAAAGAATTTAATAAAGAACAATTCAATAAAGAATTTAATAAAGAACAATTTAATAAAGAACAATTCAATAAAGAATTTAATAAAAAATGGTTCAATAAAGAATTTAATAAAGAATAATTCAATAAAGAAGTTAATAAAGAATAATGCAATAAAGAATTTAATAAAGAATAATTCAATAAAGAATGATTCAATAAAGAAGTTAATAAAGAATAATTCAATAAAGAATTGAATAAAAAATAATTCAATAAAAAATTTATCAAAGTGCCTGAATTTCATTACAATTTTGAGATAACTTAAACCTCGATAATATTCGGAGTGTCCAAAGTATATAGTGCACATGTGAAATCGAACAAATAATACTAATTTTCCTATACTTTGTTTAGTTATTCAAAAGTAATTTTTACAATCCCGAACAGCATTCTTACTTACAGTAACAGCTTTCCTACACACCAGAGATAATAACATCTCAGCCAAGTTATTCTTTGAGGTAATTACCATTCTGAAGATAATATCTTTTCAACGTATTCTAAATTTACTTAAAGCCATCTTCAGGGCTTGTTTGGGCCCGCGTTGGCCTAGTGGTTAGGTCCGGAGGGCTCCATTTCGAAACCCTATTTCACCGAAGATTCGCTGTGTTTGTGGGCCTGGTGCTCGTAAATCAGATGTGGGTCAAACGTTCTCCCGCTGGTGTGGTGCGGAAATTAGGAGAGGGAGGTACCAGCTCAGGTGTCGTCATCTGACTGTGGTTCAAAATTACGAGGTCCGTCCCAAAATAGCCTTCGAGTTGCTTCAAAATGGGACGTTTGTATAACTAAATTAAACTCAGGACTTTACTGCAGTTTGGCAAGACAAATATTATTTTGGACTCGGAAAAACATTAAAAATACATCTTTATTAGGACTTACTTGATGGCGATCAATCTCCCTGGCGAAGTTTTCAGGGCGTCTTCTTCCGCAATAGCCTTGATTTTATCCACACTTCTAGCGCATCCCACTACCACCATGCCGTGCTGCACCAGGGCTCTGCAAACTTCTGCCCCAATGCCCATAGACGCCCCAGTAACGAGAGCCACACGTCCCTGCCAACGCTCCATGCTGCTTGAACTCTTCAGAAGATGATAATGTCTATAGTTTTCCTCTTAATCTTAAGGAATAATTTCAATGAAAGAATATGCGTTGTCATGTAATTTGCATGTGATATCATTCAACACGCAATTATTTTGGATTTTTTTAACGTCATTGTCGGTGATTGAATTGTTAACAAACAATCCGATCGAACAAAAAAATATTGTTACATTTAATGACTCTTCAAAAAAGTACAGTAAGTTGATAATCCACTGTTGCCTTTATTCATAGTTGTAGGCTTTGTATTAGAAGAGAAAAAGAGATGACAACAGAAACAATATAAGAGATTAGTACGCTCAATTTTGATATGCCACTTACTTTTCAACGACAGCGATGACCAGAGGTCAAGAATTGTCAAGCTCAAGCACTTCGTTACTCCCCTCCCCTCCACACACACGTATCGATAATTTAGCATTAGTATATAGTAGGGATGGCGGTTATTGCAAAAAAATCCGGTTTCCGGTTAAACCGGTTTTTTCACCTCCGATTTAACCTGGCGGTTAAGACCGCTCAAAATAACCGGTTTTTGAAAAGAGGTATTCGTTTTTTTTAAAGCAAGGTTTGTGGAGAGAATTTTTTATTAATAATGATATACAATAAGTAAGTATTAATACAATAATTAATTAATGTAATAAGTAATGATTATAAATAAGTAATAATAATAAATGAGTAATTAATACAATAAACTAAGTATTATAGACCAAATTTTAAGAATTGTATTAAGTATTGTAGACAAATAAAAAAAGAAATTAGAGAATACAGAGGTAAATAATCGTATTTTGTGTTGTTTGCGTCTATATGTATAATAATAAAAAAAACTATGTCTAAATTTTTATACAGTCCCTCGCTCCTATTAATCATATTTATTAAAATATTTTTGGCACACTGAAATTTTAAACAAAATGTTTCACTCTTCTGCGATCAAAACTAATCGAGTTATTAAAAGCTCGACTATGACTATTTTAGGCCATCTCAATGTCCACCTCGAGGAAGCGGTGGTCGTTTATTGGCCTAAGATGATGAATTTCAAAACTTCATAACTCGAACATAAAATCGAACCTATCTTTTGATAGCTGATTTTGCCGGGCTTTTCCCCGGTTTTTAGATTTAAAAAATAACAAGTTTCAACCGGTAGGTTTTTTCCATCCCTAGTTATATAGCAGGTGTTTAGTGGAACCGGAACACCGCTCCGGCACTGCTTTTTCTCCACGAGAAATAAATAAGAAAAAATTGTGAAAACGCGTCCCTAAAACAGTTCGATTTTTGTCTCGCAGGTTAGGCCATTCCAGCACTGCTTATCTTGCAAATACACCACTTATATACAGGGGGTCTCTTCTAAACGGGACCTAATATCTATTTTCTAAACAGTTAGACATAAGCATATCCTTTCAATTGGAAAAATACTTTAGATAACATAAATAATTATATTTTATGCTTTATAACTACTTAGTGTTAATGCTAAAAATAATTACGAAGTCTAATTGCCTCAGGCCCATGTAGAATCCTTGAGTTATACTCAAGCAGAAAGGCCCTTGTTAACATTTCTTGGAGGCATCCACCAGCTCATTCATGGTCTCGTTGTGAAGGCCCAGGTGCTGCTATACGTTTTAAGGGGTTAGGAAAGATAAAACAGCTTTAGCTCGCTTATCATCCGGACACTTAAAAACCCTCAGATTCTCTCGTGGTGATAAGAAGTTCAATATCTGCACAAAGTGCAACATGATTGAGGCCACTCCGCAACATCTGCTTGACTGTGTTGCCTTGGTGTATCATGACCTGCTTAAGCGACCAGCTTTCGTGTTGGAGGTGATGAGGGCGAACGATCTCGTGGATCTGATCTGATTCAGATCAGAGGGATTAGTAAGAAGAAGAAGAACACGAAGTCTGAATTTTCATACAGTCCCCGGGAAATTTAGTAAAGTTTCCATTCTTCTGCAATTAAAAATGACCGACTTGTGAGGCTTTGAATTTCATAAACTAACCAGCGGGCACGTCGAGCAACCGCTGTGCGTTGATTGGAGGATATTCCTCGAGGCAGCCATAGAAATTGTCTAAAATCTCTTAAAATAATTATACTCAAAACTTCGCAACTTGGTCAGTTTTAATCGCAGAAGTGTGGAACTTTTTCGCTTAAAATATAAGTGTGTCAAGAATATTTTACTAAATATGATTAATAGGACCGGAGAACTGTGATAAAATGTTGACTATGTAATTTTTTTCAGCAGTACATTTATTCACTCAAACAAATTTAAATATAATTCTTTACGTCATTTAAATTATTTTTACAACTGTTATATCTCTAACGGTTTAGAAATTATCTGTTGGGTTGTTTTGTTCTAAATTTTGTTATACAGAGTGGTCATAAATTACAGTGGACAACAACCATTTTGTTGTCCGTATGATTTTAGCTAATTCTTATATACTTTCACGCTCTGAATTCGAAAAACCAATCAGAATTTTTCTATCACCCTCCAATTTTATGCAACATGAACTCTCACTAAAAC
This sequence comes from Araneus ventricosus, assembly GCA_013235015.1. Lineage (NCBI taxonomy): Eukaryota > Metazoa > Arthropoda > Arachnida > Araneae > Araneidae > Araneus > Araneus ventricosus. The sequence continues at coordinate 26,022 of BGPR01008876.1, read as the reverse complement.
CTCTCTCCACTCCTTTCTTTTATTTGAATCAATGTCGTAGCTAGGATATTTTTTGTTGCCTTAGTGATTTTAACTGTTAATGGTGTTTTTATAGTCACTGAACCCGAATATAATCTCGAAAAACCTCTATAACATACAGTTTTTAAGTAACACTACTCGTAATTTCTTACATGTACATAGAAAATGTAATTGAAATATGTCGGATCTTGTGTCCAAAATAATTTCCGAAAAAATTAATTGCCGGCCAATAAGACCATGTTTGGGTTTGAAATGCTCTTACAAACATAATTTTCATGAAAAAAGGCTGTATGTCAAAAAATATATCAGGTGTTTTTGGATCGAGAATCCTGCAACGCAAATACGATTCAATGCATGAGTCACTTTGTGAGGACAGATGTTTATATTTGGCAGCATGTGGAAGCTATAAATTCCGTTTTGACAGCCAAGGTCAAGGTAAAACAAGTTTTCTTTCTTTTCTGGAAAGTGTGGGTAACTCACTGTCGGGGTCGGGTAAGGCTTTTGTTTTGCCAGCTGCGTATAAAGCTCGTTATCGGAGAGCAATGTCAAGGTCTTGTAAGAATCATCCTAACAGTTTCTGTTATGTTTGTGGTGAATTAACTTTTAAGTCACAAAGGAAACACCTTACACCGCTTGTGAAAAAATCGCATGCACTTTATTTCGGGTGCAGTATCAGGGACCAGGACAAAAGTTGGGCTCCTCACATTGCCTGCAAATCATGTTGTTCTAATATGACCTCCTGGCTGAAAGGGTCTCGTCATATATCGTTTGCTATTCCAATTATTTGGATAGAACCAAAAGACCAATCCACAGATTGCTATTTCTGTTTTACAAATATTTCAGGAATCGCGTCGCATTCGAGGTATATAGTCGTGTATCCAAATCTTCCATCAGCAATCAGGCCTGTGCCCCATAGTTCGGAACTACCTACACCGAGACTACCGGAAATCTGGAGTCTAGATGATAACATACCTGATTCCTTAGTAGTGGAAGTAGCAGATGACCAGGAACCCATGTATGCAGATGTCCAAGCCTCACCTATGACTCACTTAATAAGTCAGTCTGATCTCAATGATTTGGTGCGCGATCTGAACTTATCAAAAACTCTGTAGGAGTTATTGGCATCAAGACTCAAAGAATGGAATCTCCTTGGAAAGGAAACCAAAGTGTGTTCTTTCCGTAAACGGCAACAGGATTTTCAAGATTTCTTTTCGCAATATGGTGATGTGATATTTTGTAATGATGTTGACTTGTTGTTTAAGGCTCTAGGTCTACAACATAACTCTTATTGTTTATAGACTCTTCAAAGGTCAGCTTAAAAGCAGTTACAAAATGTTTCGAAAATGGAATCGAAGGGTGCTTGTTACAAAATGGTAACAAGCAACCTTCGATTCCTATAGGATATGCTGTTCGTATGAAAGAAACATACGAAAACTTGAAGCATATGTTGTCCAGTATTGAGTACAGCAAGCATTCTTGGCATATCTGCTCCGACTTGAAAGTTATTGCCGTCTTAGTTGGATTTCAAGCAGGTTATACCATGTTTTGTTGCTTTCTGTGCCAGTGGGATAGCAGGAACAGAAAAAAGCACTACATCAAAAAGGTTTGGCCCAAGCGACAGCTTCTCATACCGGGTGTGAAGAATGTAGAGAACGAACCACTAGTTGCCTCAGAAAAAATTCTCTTGCCTCCATTGTACATCAAATTAGGTTTGATGAAGAATTTTGTTAAAGCGATGGACTGTGTAAGATGTAAGTACTGAAGTTGATTTCAGTACTTACATCCGAAGTTTCCAAAAGTGAGTGAAGCAAAAATTAAGGAATTGTTGGGCCTCAAATTAGACAACTAATGAAGGAGCCGGTGTTTGAGAGAAAACTGACTAAGAAGGAAGCCGCAGCATGGACATCGTCTTAAGGAGTTAGCAGAAAACTTCCTCGGAAATTACAAAGTGGAAAACTACAGGCAAATCGTCAATAACTTGCTAAAGGCCTACAAAATCATGGGATGCAACTTGCCGTTGAAAATCCATTTCTTGCACTCCCACTTAGACATCTTCCCTGAAAACCTTGGATCAGTAAGCGACGAACATGGTGAACGGTTCCATCAGGGTATCTCGAATATGGAAGCTCGTTACCAAGGGAAATGGAATCCCAAAATGTTAGCTGACTATTGTTGGACATTGAAAAGGAATATTCCTCAAGCCAAGCACATTCGACAGGCCAAGTACACAAGGAAATGAAGGTTTGTAACATTTTAATATGCCTGTGTAAATATAATGTTTGGGAAAATTTGAAAATGCGATAGGAAATTGTGTGTAGGTTAATATAGCCTTTTTCTTGTGATGCAGTGTATTGCATGTTTAGGTTTTAATTTGTGGCTTCCTGTATATATATATATTTTAAGCTTTCTTTTTTTCCTCTTTAATTTTCTTTGATTGTATTTTAATTTATGTTATTTGGTAATTAATCAAGATTTTGTCTTTAGGAAAGTTTGAAAGTGCGTTTAGGAATTTGAAATTGTGAGAAATTGTGTTGGTTATTTTAACCTTCTTCCTATGAAGCAGTGTACTTTGTGAACAAATTTTGTATTCGAATTTGCTGGCGTTCTTCGGAATTGTCAGTGGCTCGATATTTGTATGTCCGTAAGGACAAGTCAAATTACTAGTTACGCCTGTGTAAATATTGCAAGCTGAATATGATTTTCTAATGTGTATAATAAGAGTTACTACGTTGCTCAAAAAAATCGGTGATTGAAAAAAACGGTTAACAGATTTGAAATCAGGGCGCAAAAATACATAGGTATAACACTTTCTTTCTCAAGCAACATGAAAAAAAATATTTTTTTTGTTGTCCAGTGTTGTTGGACCAATTTCAAAAATTAATAAAAAAACTAATGTTACAACTGCGGGTTTGTTTATCTGCGAAAGAGCAGATAAAAAAAAGTTCTTTTAGCAGATGAGTGGCGTACTATCACGGCGTTCTAAATTTGCTACAGAGAGAGATTTCGATACGCAATGGCTACCGATCAGCGGAAGCCGATGCGCGTTTTGTAGTTTTCTTTTTCAGTTTTTCTTGAATATCTCAAAAACTATTCATTTTTCGAATTACAATTAATGTAACAAATTAAAGAGCATAAAATTCCCTACAAATACATACTTTTTTTATAGCTTTAATAGTTTCGCAGATAATGGCTCTCAAAAATGGCAGATATCTAATAATTTACGACCAGCTAGACCACCGCAACGACGCGTTAGCTATCTGAATTTTTTTTAATGCGCTCTCATTTTTAAAAAACGTAGTTGTAACATTATTGGTTTTGTTAGATTAAAATTAAAAATCTATTAAAAATTAATAGATTTTTTGAAATGGGTCCAATAATTTATATCCACTCTGTATTGTCGTTAAGAATACACAAGTTCACAATATTTCAAAACTCTAACACGTCAGGAAATGAATGAAAAGTAGATTGCAAAATTCTATCTTTACAAACAGGAAACAAGTCAAGTTAAATAAAAGTGTATAAAATTCGTACGCGCGAAGAAATATCGAACGCGCTTATTTTATTGAGTTTTGCCAAAATTATTTCTTCCTTTTTCTTCCCATTGTAACTGTGTTTGACAAGAGTTAGGTATCAAAAAGAAAAGTATGAATGCTTCATTTCAGATAAGAAATATCTTTGTGCTTTTTTTATTGCCCACGTCGACCCCAAAGGGTATAAAGCATGTCACGAGTTGGCTGGAAGAATAATTTCAATACAAATATTAGCGAAATAGAATACAATACAATACAAAAAAATGGGTAATACAATACAAAACAATATAAGTAATACAATACAAAATACAAATGTCAATAAAAGGCAAGCAACAAACATAATAAATAATTATAAACATAAATAGTAAATAAATATAAGTATACGTAATAAATAAATAAACATGCATAAAAATAAGCAAAAAATGAACAAATAACAAAATGTAATAAATAGTAAATAAAATGTTAAAAAACAGAAGAAAAGAAACATAATAAAATTATAAGTACGACCTCATGCAACAGGGGCAAGAGACAAGAAGTACCCTAAAATAGAAAACACCGAAGTCTGACATACAATTTAGAAAAGAGAAACAAAAATAATATCTAAAATACAATTTTGAAAAAGAAAAGAAACGAAAGCAACAAAGCGATTTCTATAACACAGTTGAGAAAAAAAGAAAAACGATACAAAAAACTGAATTCTATAACTTAGAAGAGGGGAAAAAATATCTTTATGTTTTTATTAATTGGATCATATGATACTTGAGTGACACGTTAGGTCACTCGCTAGAATGTAATTTCGAAATCCATTGTTATTTTCATTTGCTTGCTTGTTGCATTGCGCCAAACACTGCTTACGACAACTTGCAGTTAGGTAATCGATGGCATGCGAGGTGATTGTGATCGACATCTGTATGCCTAGACTTTTTTTATTTTCCCCACGACATCCATGATAGTCATGCTCATTATATCTAGTATGTAATTAATCAGAAAGTCTCGGTGTATTTCAAAATTCATGGGAGACGTTTGTTTGAAACCAAGATATTTATAATATAAAAGTTTTTTTCACAGATGAATTTGTAGATAATATTCCTTAACATTTGTTATTGGAAATTGGGTGGGAAGTGCAGAGTTAGAACTTATATTCTTTATCTAAAAGAAAAAAAATTATACACAGATTTTTTTCTTTTATTGATCTTTGTCTTTTTGTCTTTAACCCCTGTGAGAGAAAACAGAGCTGATATCCGCAACAAAGACAAATGTGGAACAGCGTTCCCAGACATCGGATAGTTTTGGTATTCTGATGTATTTGATTTTGCAGTTGAAGTACGAATTAATACGAAAGTACATCGGAAGGTGAACTGTATTTCACACAACTGCCTCATTAGGCACAAAGGTATTCCATCTAGGGACCGTAAAAGAGATTACATCAGTCTCTGAAGAACTTTCATATGTCTTGGATATTTCTATGGTATTCTCTGGGATAGGCTTCATTATTAGACCTGACAGACTTCCACAGAAGCCTGATTATTGAACGGTCTCTGAAGAACTTTCATATGTCTTGGATACTCCTATGGTATTCTATGAGATAGGCTTCACTTTTAGACCTGACAGACTTCCACAGAAGCCTGATTATTGAAAATACAAAATAAATAAAAATACTAATAAAAGGAATTTTATTTGTGGAAGAGTTAAAAATACAAAAATAATAGCAGACAACGATACGAAGTAAGAATCCGATGGATGACTTCATCAGAGGCTATTCATCCATGCAGATTCAAAACTGGAATAGGTTTTCTGTAGAGGAAAAAGACTTTAAGGTCTGATTTAATATCCTCTAAGGCCTGAACCCATTCCGGAATGTATTGGAAAGAAAAATTTATCCACAAAGAAGACCTTCTAACATTTTTAAGAGCTCACCTGAAAATTTCTCTGAATAATAAAACAAAAAATTGAAAATAAAAAAATGAAATTAAAAATTATAAAAATGCATAAAAACAACAATTTTTTTTTAAAAAAATTATAAATAAAATAAAAACCGTAAATCTTTATAAAAAATCTACAAAAAAAAATTTCAAGTTTATAGTTAGTGTTTCCCCCACTAGATGGGGATAGGAGCGAGCATCTATTTACTTCGTAACGTATTTGTAACGGTGTCCTTTCTTTTGATCCACAACTTTTATTAAATCTTTATAAAAAATCTACAAAAAAAATTTCAAGTTTATAGTTAGTGTTTCCCCCACTAGATGGGGATAGGAGCGAGCATCTATTTACTTCGTAACGTATTTGTAACGGTGTCCTTTCTTTTGGTCCACAACTTTTATTAAAGGTAAGATTTTAAGCCCGTCTTTTCATACTTTGTTTAAAAGACTGTTTTTAATTTCTTCTTGTTTGTTTGTTTCTTTGTTTTTCTTTCCAATGTATTCCGGAATGGGTTCAGACCTTAGAGGACATTAAATCAGACCTTAAAGTCTTTTTCCTCTACAGAAAACCTATTCCAGTTTTGAATCTGCATGGATGAATAGCCTATGATGAAGTCATCCTCTGGATTCTTACTTCTTATCGTTGTCTGCTATTATTTTTGTATTTTTAACTCTTCGACAAATAAAATTCCCTTTATTAGTACTTTTATTTATTTTGTACTTCGCAATTTTTTCCTGGATGATGCTGCACCTGCGCACACCAATTAAATTGCTTCTTTTAATTTTTCTCTTGTTGGAAATCCATCCTTATTCTTTATCTTTATAGATATTCAATCCTGATTATTGAAACGCATTTGCATGGAGGCTCACTAACAGAAACAATGTTTTGGAGAGAGAAACAAGCACAGCTTCATTCATCATGGCAAGCGTTCAGTATGACGATAAGATAGCGTTATTAAAATAGACAAAGAACAAAATTGCAAACCGTTACCCCTGATAACAGCGGACAGTACAAGTCACCTTCGGGATCCCGGTTTAATTAAAGCTTTCAAATGGAACTCGGTGCTTCCACCCTTAATGAAAAAGGGCAATTCATGCACCTCTTTCGCATATCGTAAGCTATATCAGTGCTATATCAGTGGTACAGACTTCGCTAAGACTGAAAAGAAGCCATTTAGTTTAATGAATCAGCATTCAACATTTTTTTGACGTAGACTTACGTCTCTCCGTAGTAGCCCAGTGGTTGGGTCGTAAAAAAAGGTCGAATTCGGAATTAATTAGGGAAAGCTGGGAATTGTTTTAATCCCTTCAGTTTAGGTCTGGAATGAACATACTAAGTTTCCCCCCTCCGGCGAGGTGAGCGTTAGCCGCTGCGTGCAGATTTGTAGTCAGAAAATAGGCTTTTTTCAATAATCGAGCAATATCTCAAAAATAACTCAAGCTATGAAAAACATTGTAATACAAAAGTTGTAGAGCTTAATATTCTGAATAAAATGAGTACCAATACTTATTATATTCAATCAAAATTAAGCTCACAACTGCGCTTCAAAGTACTGCCTAAATCGCTAATCAAACGCTTGAAGCGAGAACGGACCAATTTATAGGTTCACCCTACCTCCAATTAGTATATATACATTTTAAATTTGACCATGATGCTTTTATAATTATTTCAAAGCTTTATTTAGTATATTTTGAAGGAAAAAACCACTGTTATTATGATTTAACAAAGGAAAACATCACACGAAAGATTCAGCAATGACTGAGAGCGTAATGAAGAACTACGACTTTCAGTTTAATACTTATTATTTAATTACGCATAATTGAAGTGATATTAAACAGATAAAAAGTTTTAGATATATTTCAATTTTTTAGATGTTTAAAGTTAGTCATAAGCATTAATGTCGGTTTGCTTACTGTCACTTTTCTCCACTTGCAACTTTTGATATTCTTCCTCCAAGTCAACTTCTAAAATTATCTCCTCCATCCTGATATCGATTTCAACCTCTTGGTTAGCTAAGTTTGTAATGATGCTATCTTCTAGAGAATTGGTACACCCTTGTCCTTTGTAGTGATAGCAAATCGTAGAACATTTAATACCAGATTTCCTACAGGTGCAAGTCAAATTACACACTTTTGCGCACTTGCAATGATATCATAGAGAGAAGGGCTGGAGCAGCTGGTTCCTTGTGGGTAGTGACTGAGAACAATCCATGTTTGGTTTCTTTCCAACACCAATCTAAGGGCCTTTTGGCAAATCCACTCCAATGTTGAACCTGTAGGTATGCACGTAGAGAGTGTTCACGTGCAGCTGCTGTAGTGGGAGGGAGAAATACTAAAATGAAATTATTTTTTACTAGTGATTTTTGAAAAAATTTAAACATCATAGAATCCCTTGTTTCTTCACTTTTCTTTCTCCCATACAGGGCTATCAAAACTTTCTCTCCTGCTTAATCTATGTCATCCGGGCATGCATTTTCATTACGGAAAATGTTCACAACTTGTTGCAGTTCAGAACACTGATAAATTTCTTCTTCACCTGCCTGAAAAGAGAAGATATGGTATCTCAACCACTGAACGCATGAAGAAACAAAATATTGTCCCTTATCTGTGGAGCAATGTTCAGGGTTGCTGCACACTTCTGCTTTACCTCTCCCAGGTTTTAAGAAGAAAATGTTTTCGGAATTAGTAGTTGCTGCTATTATAGCCAAGAGGTCGATATCTTCACCAACAACCACAACACTTGTGACCTTCTCTCTATTTCCAAAGCACTTTTGATTATTAGATAATCAGCATATTCCTCAACTTGCTTCACAACAAAACCTTCATTTCGGAACTTAACACATAACATATTTATAAGCCTTTGCTTGTTCTTATAATTTGATCAAAAATTTCTTTTGGGACATAGTGGCTGACATCGATTCATCAAACATAACATAACCAGACATGTTTCTTTGTTCGTCTGATACGTTCTACCGATTTTGTACTTTTCACTGCATATTCAGGGTAATCATCAAAAACTATTGTGGCCCCTTCATTGAAGTGCTTTTTGGCGTAATCAACATATTTCTTCAGAATGAAGGGAAATTATTCCTTTGCCTGCCATAACACACGATGTAACAGAAATACACCATTAACCATATTACATGCTCAAGCGAAATGCACATCAGTCTCAGTAGAAAATAATCATAAAATACTGACTTTCGGATCTTGCGCAGTCATCCTTCATCAAAGAGTGACAATGGGAAATGGGCGAGCTCTAATTCAAAATAACTGCTTCAAGCTTTTTAGGAGAGAGATTCTTCTGAATATTGTGTCTGGATTCACAGAAATTAATTCATCATGAACTTTCATCTTGGAAGTGAAACCACGAATAGACATTACTCGGTTTTTCCGTTTACATGTAACAACGGCAAAATTATTACCAACAGTTTTTGACAAACAATATACTCCGATTTCATAAGCTTTGTGTCAATTTATACTTCCATCTGCCACAATGCCATTTGCTATAGATGTGAAGTGTTCACAAAAAAATCCTTTCATTGATTTCCGAAGGATCCTGATGTTCGGAAACTTTGGATTTATAGATGCAAAAGAAAATATTTGTTTAATCTCTCTCTTAAGATCTTAAAGATGTCTTAAACATTCCATATTTCGATTCCTTCGTGTGTGACTCTTTAACAACGTTTCTACAAAATGTCAGGCTTAGAAAAAGTTTTTCTGTTGCTAAAAGAGCTCTGAAACATGATATTTATTCCGTTACGTATCATTGGAACTAAACGGTGTGGTCTCAAAGCGACGTCATCGACGCATCCTCTCTCTGTGTTTGTATTTTAATTATTGATGGGTGATGAACATGTGTTTCCCATATGCCCAGATGGGTAAATATTCACTAATCGGCCACAACAATAACAATGTCCCTTGCACAATGCAACTTGCTTATTTAAAAGAGAACTGGGAACTTTTATTCCTTCAGAGTCTTTCTTTAAATTTGGTTGTATGTTACTCTTCTCCGTTCGTGGCATTTTCGTTTATGGTATTTTTTTTCATTGAAATGATTTTTTTTTAATTTCAAGCGCAGTTTATAATTTTTGAAGATTTATTTTGCAAAATAACCGGTAATTTATTTAAAATGCCGTGCAATATCTGAATGCAGAAGAATCTTTGAGTAATTTTGAAGAACTTCCCACGGATGAGAAATCCGTTGCTTCTAATTAATAAGCACGTTTTCAACCCTTGCTGAAGCTTTCGTGTGATGTTTTCCTTCGTTAAATCATAATAACAGTGGTTTTTCCTTCAAAATATACTAAATAAAGCCTTGAAATAATTATAAAAGCATCATGGTCAAATTTAAAATGTATATATACTAATTGGAGGTAGGGTGAACTTATAAATTGGTCCGTTCTCGCTTCAAGCGCTTGATTAGCGATTTAGGCAGTACTTTGAAGCGCAGTTGTGAGCTTAATTTTGATTGAATATAATAAGTGTTGGTACTCATTTTATTCAGAATATTAAGCTCTACAACATTTGTATCACAATGTTTTTATAGCATGAGTTGTTTTTGAGATATTCCTCGATTAGTGAAAAAAGTCCTATTTTCTGACTACAAATCTGCACGCAGCGGCTAACGCTCACCTCGCCGGAGGGGGGAAACTTAGTATGTTCATTACAGACCTAAACTGAAGGAATTAAAACAATTTCCAGCTTTCCTCTAATTAATTCCGAATTCAACTACCCAACCACTGGGCTATAGTGGTCTAATGGTGTGTCGGGAAAGGAAAAAATTATGACGCTTTTCGTGGTATTTTTAAACTCTTAGAACTCCACAACGAAATACCATAGAGATTTGGTTTTAGTTTTATTTAACAGAGAAAGGTTGGCATTGAAGATTGAAAAAGAATTTTAGAATTTAGAATGACGGTTTAGCCACATTCGAGTTGCAAAGTTGGTGAAAATTACGAATAATTTTGATGACATCACAGCTACCGATGCGTGCGCACGCACACTATCCAAGTACATTTGGTAAATCATTCATCGTTCTTACGTTCACGCGAAATATTATTCAAGAATTGTTGAATTACGTCGAATTTCGCGGTAAAGTTAAAAGCTTATAGTTCCGCAACCAAATATCATAGAGAGTTTTAGTTTCATTTAACAGAGAAAGGTTGACATTGAAGATTGCAAAAATAATTTTAGAATTTGGAATTACGGTTTAGTCACAGTCGAGCTTCAAAGTTGGTGAAAATCACTGAAAATTTGATGACGTCACAGCGACCGACGGGCGCGTATGCAGACTATCCAATTACATTTGGCAATTTATCGATCTTAAGTTCAAGCGAAATATTACTCAAAAATTGTTAAATTACGTCGAAATTTCGTGGTAAAGTTAAACGCTTATAGATCCTCAACCAAATAACATAGAGAGTTGATTTTAGATTCACGTAACAGAGAAAGGTAGACACTGAAGATTGCAAAAATAATTTTAGAATTTGTGATTATGGTTTAGTCACAGTCGATTTGCAAAATTGGTGAAAATCACGAAGAAGTTTGATGACGTCACAGCGACCGACGCGCGCGAACGCATCGGATGTGAGCGGTATATTAACTGGATTTTAACATATCAATAATTCATTCATTTCAGATTAATTCATTCATTCAGATTAATTCATTTAATAGAGGAAGGTCATAGAGCATAGGTCATAGGTTAAAGTCACATAGAACAACTTTAGTCACAGTTGAGTGAGGTAAGTAAGTGTACGCCCCTCAATCCCTGCAGCCGTTTCGCAGGTAAAGCCTCCAATCGATTTTTTTTTTTTTATAACCGAGAGCATTTCTACCTGCTCTACCTGGAGAACACAAAAGAAGCGTTTACTCTTGACCTCATCTTGCCAACTGTGAAGGTTGAAGTTGATTGCCTACTAATTTGAGGTGCGATATCTTTAAACTGTATTAGCTCATTTGTTAAACTGCACAGAAAGATCAAAGCTGGTCGCTATTGAAACATTCTCAGGTATTTTGACCATCCTTCTGTCTAAAATTTATTTTCTAGAGAGTGGCTTCTTTTTATCGATATGACTATATATAGGTAAGTTCAAACATGGTTCGAAGACATTACCATCAAGTAGCACATCTTATCTGGCCCATTCAATCCCATTTCTGGAAATTAATTCAATATCTGTGGGGATACTAGCTTTATACCTGGCCTTACTCAGGATTAAATTAATTTCATGTGTAATATTTTTCATTTATATTTTCATGTCTAATATTTCTTTAAAAAATGATACATAATTGTGCAAAGCTGATATACCCTTCGTTGCTCAGGATTAAAAATTATAATACACAGAATCTTTTTATCGTGTGAAACGTTTTTAAATTATAATAAGAACATCAATTAAAGCAAACGATTTTTAAAAAACGCCGAAAACTGTCTCCGTAATATTTGTTATAAAAGAACTTCAAATTTTTTTCACAAATACAGAAGTATAAGAAAAGTTTTAATGGACTTTTGGGGGACGATAAATTACTTTTTGATCAGAAAAAAACATGAAAATAAACCAAATCAAAACGTTTTTCCTGGTATAAATTGTGAATTGTCTGCTTTTAAACTTTTCTTTTAGTGTTTTCCATAATTTTTTAAATGTTTTTCGGCAACAGTTCTTCGTATGTGTATTTTTGTTCATCATTAAAAATATTGCCATAATTTGTGTATAAAATTAATTTTGAAAAAATTATTAAAATGAGAAGGAAAAAAAATGTACGGAAATGAAATTAGTCTCACTGAAAAGCTAATTTTTAAAAATATATGGTGTAAAATCAGTTTTTGTTAGATATATTCGGTAAAACGCCAAACTCTTGCTAAAGTTTTAATTAACTTTTGGACATTGAATAGTTTACAGTGACCTTTATTTTGTTTTTAAGACCTCATGTGCATGAAAATATGTACAATAAACATTCAAAACCACAGCCTCCCAACTACAGAGGTTAAGGCTACAACGAATTGCATTAATCCAATGCTTGCCTCTAAACGACATTTCTGGAGCGTGCTGTTGTCAAGCATCTATTTCATCTGCTTACAAAAGCTTTACTATCTTTGCCTTTGTTGGAATTTGAGCGATTGACTTGTGTTTTAACGATGCCTAAAAAAACATAACTCCGAATCTCGTAATACCCAAAGTTATATATTTTCAATTAAAATACGGGATGATTATAATTGAAGTTGCACTTTCAAAAGGCTGTAAAAAAAGAACCACTCGTCAGAATGACCTGATATTTCATCTGAGTATACGTGAAGCAATGGGAACGATTACGAAACGATTTTACGAAAGAAAACAAAAGTTCAAAAGTTGACTGGATACATGGCCTGCACTTGTGATAAAATGCTGGAAAACGATTGCTTTAAAAGATATGCTGATTTAAGATGCTAATTAAAGACGTGACATGTTGTTTTGGCACTCTTGTTCAAAGTTCATCCCCCATGACAAGGGGTGCCAGAGAATAGGAAAAATCGGTTTTAATTTGTCCCTAGGCCAAAACCGTAAATAAAGCAAAACTGATGAAACCATCAATAAAAGTAAGTCGGCTTCGACTACTTAGAAATCAATGAGCTGTCCACCGTTTTCTCCTATGAGCTGAAAGCGCCAAACAGCATTTTTCCACAACAGATCGGGGTGTTTCAGTGAATAATGGAATTTGTGTAGCGGTTTTCAACTCAGCTAAGTTCGCAATCGGACCACCGACACACATCTTTAGTAACGCCACGGCCAGAGTCCAAGAGTTCAGGTAAGGTGACTGTGGCTGCCGAGTGTTGGGAAATGGCGATTGATAATTCTGTCATTCTCAAAATGCAGTTTCAACAGCTGCTTACTGGTGTTGCAATGTGCGGAGGACTCCATTTTGCATGAAAATTGTGCTCTCACACATCCGCGCTGTTGCAGTGCTGGAATAGCTGGTTGCGCAAAAGAGATTCATAAAGTGTCCCATTGACTGTACAGGTTACAAGACCGAAGGACCAATCTCCTCGAAAAGAAAAGGGCGAAAGATAAATACTGCCGTAAACCCGCACCCACGTGACCTTCTGAGAATGAAGAGGCTATGGTTGCATTTGGAACATTCTTTTTGCCCATATTCTCATATTCTGCAATTTTGAGATTGACAGAACCTTGGAGATGGAAATGAGCTGTCATTCCACAAATGTTCCATGGCGTGCATTGTCCACTTCCATTCGAGCAAGAAATTGCAGGGCGAAAGCTTCGTTCTGGCAGGTCAGCAGGACCAACTCTGAACATGATACTTGAATGGTATCATTGCAGGATGTTTCTGTAAAATTTACGAACCGTGCTGACAGGATATCTAAGATCGGAAATCATGTCATACGTTTCAAAGCACTTTACGCTTCTGCAATGTTGCATCCAAATCCTCCACTGACGTGAGCAAATGCTTTCTCCTCTGCCACATTACAAGTCAAAATGAACCCGACTCTTCGAATTATCAATCATCTTCAGACCGAATGCAATCATCGGACCAGAGTCGTTTTAAACCCTTTAGTCTGGAATTTCTTCAATGTAACTGCCGCACAGTCAACGTTTGTAAGAAGTTCAAGCAGAGCCCGATCCTTCAATAATAGAGTCATGACTACCTTCAAGACGCAGAATAACGAACTCCCCGCCTTTTATCACAATGTAATTGCGGTACGCATGTCACGTCTTTAAATAACATCTTAAAATTAGCATATCTTTTAAAGTAATCGTTTTCAGCATTTTATCACGATACAGCTCCATCTATCGGTCAACTTGAATCGTCAACTTTTGAACTACTTTTTTTTTCTTTCGCAAAACACATTCCCATTGCTTCACGTATACTCAGATGAGATATCAGGTCATCCTGACCAGTGGTTCTTTTTTCATAGCTTTTTGAGAGTGCAACTTTAATTATAATCACCCTGTATTACTTATTTATTATTTCTTAGGAAACGCATTTAAAGATGACAGGTGATATTATAACTGCAGCGACTTTTTAATCTAATTAAATAAGCTTTAGAATTCTTTAAGAACCAATGAAAACATTGTCAAACGATATTTGAAAAAAACAGGAAAAAATAATGGTAAAATAATTATACCGTTGCCTAGCAACTGAGTATCATTAAATTTGCATTATTTCAAAATGGTCTGCGGATCAACTTTTTATTAAATTTTGAAAAATAAATAAAAATTGAAAGAAAAATGTCACAGACATAAAATTGGTATCACTAAAAAGGTAAATTTTGAACTTTAAGATGGTATAAAAATAATTTTCGGGGGATTGCTACGAACTTGCAGCGGAAAAACGGTTTCGGTTAACTTATAATTAACTGACTGTTTAATTAACTTTTGCGCTTTGAAAAGTTGACAGTAATTTCCCCTTGTCTTAATTAATAAGTGTGCAAAGTTTGGTTGAAATCAGTGCCGTGGTTTAGGAGGAGATGTGGAACATACATGCAAACATACATACCCACAATGACTTTTATTTATATTAAGATTTTGGAGTCTAAATTTCGTGTTCGAATTTTACCGCGAGATAAACTTTTGAGACAAAGAATTCTCTGAAAGAAGAACGGTTGTTGTACGCATTGCATTAATTCTATTCTGTATGACTTCAATAAAAGAAGCTCCAACTCCTGTTAGTAAATATTTTGTTTTACTTCATCGGTGTTCTTATTATTTTGTACCTGATCTGCATGGCTGTCCCCAAATAAAGCGTATTTTACTTTTTTTATGTAATAATGTCTTCACGAT
Organism: Araneus ventricosus; assembly: GCA_013235015.1. Classification (NCBI taxonomy): domain Eukaryota; kingdom Metazoa; phylum Arthropoda; class Arachnida; order Araneae; family Araneidae; genus Araneus; species Araneus ventricosus. The sequence goes on along the minus strand of BGPR01008876.1, from coordinate 10,788 downwards.
GCTGACAGAACTAGAAAACAAACTGTCAACACCCTCAAAGTTCTTCTTTTAATTTGTACGAAAATAGACCGCATGTCTTTGGAAAGATAATGAGACACTCTGAAAAATATCGGAAAGATAATTTAAATATTTTTTTCAGGAAGAATATGAGCAGTTAAAATATTGAACAATGAAAATTTTCAACTCTTAAAAATTAGGAACAATGTTATTTCTATTTTATTTCATCACGTTACGATGACACACACAGACATCAACTTTGCATCAGATTGAAATAAATAACAGTTTTCGATTATAAAAATATGCCTACATCTTGAGACTGCAAGCAATTTTAAATTTCCCTTTGCATGTTTCCTTATTTTGAGACTGACTGATGTTGCATTAAACATAAATATTTTTATTTCACTTTTAAGGCAATTGCATGTTCCATCTGGAAAAAATAAATTCATAAAATATCGAAACAGTGAGTGAATATGTAGCCATGTTGTTTATTGTGTTTTAATAATGGTCATGAAATGTGTTTAATTCAGTTATTAATATGGAAATCGTCACTTAACAAGCATCGCCACCTATCTCAATTTTTTGAAATTTCAAAGAGGAAGAAAAAACTGAATTTTTCGCTCCAATAACGAATATTTCCGAATATTTTTTAACATCTTACATGAACATGAGACCGCATTTTGGTGTAAGAGAAAAATCGGTTGCCGAAATACCGTGTTGTTATAGGGCTACAGTAATTCTTCAGTAGTGTTTTAAAGAAACCGTACAACTGAATGTTGTGTCAAATAAAATCCAGTCTCTGAACAAACAGACCCCATATATTTCTTTCATTCCAAACAATGTATTTAAATCTTTTTCAGAATTTTAGCATTTTTAATTATCAAAATAATATGGAATTGAAATAAAATAGCTTCTTCAATTTTTTTTTTTTTCAAATTTACAAACAATAAATCAAGATCAATCAAGGAAAAAAAAATTAATAAATCTGTCTTACCTGATTCAGAATAATTACAGATTAATACTCATAGGCTTAATTCATAAATTTGACTGTCTCAAACGATGTGTTTTATTCCATGACCTTTGATCGCCCTGGGTAAGAGTAATTTGGCACCCTCTCTACAAAACAGTGTCAACCCTATAGGGTTGATCGGGGAAGGGGGCAAATGTCACTCCTTTGCCTTCCATATGTACAGGAGGATTATAATTAAAGTTGCACATTCAAAAGGCTTGAAAAAAAGAACCACTGGTCAGAATGACCTGATATTTCATCTGAGTATACATGAAGCAATGGGAATTTGTTTTGCGAAAGAAAAAAAAAGTTGACCGATAGATGGAGCTGTACTCGTGATAAAATGCTGAAAAACGATTACTTTAAAAGATATGCTAATTTTAAGATGCTAATTAAAAGACGTGACATGTTGTTCTGGCAATCTTTGTTCAAAGCCCATGACAAGGTGGTGCCACAGCGTATAGGAAAAATCGGTTTTTAATTGCTCCTAGGCCAAAAACCGTAGAAAAAGCAAAAACTGATGAAACCATCAGGAAAAGGAAGTCGGCTTCGACTTACTTATGAAATTTTCAATGAGCTGTCCACCGTTTTCTCCTATGAGCTGAATGCGCAAAACAGCATGTTCCACAACAGATCGTAGTGTTTCAGTGGTGATATTGTGAATGTTCAAAATCTCCGTTTTCATGAAAATTTTCGAAAATTTCTTTATTATTTTCTATTAAAGCCCTTACATTTAGGATTCCAAAAATGGTTTACTTTAGTTTCCTAGATAGTTAGAAGCAAATTATGAACAAGAAGTGAAATTTTCGAAACCGAAACTAAGAATTGTAAACAACGCATCTAATTAGCTATTTATTTACTCTTAAACAATGTGAATATAGAATTTGCTTTTTAAATATAGAATTAAGTTTCATTTATTTAGTTATTATTGTTTTAGACGTATCTGGCATGTTTCTCTGCTTACAATATATTTTACCTAAAGAAAATTTCGCTCACTCCAAACACTGTTATTAGGTACAAAGATAGCAGTTTTATTATTCATCTCAGACGATATAGGACTGATACCTTTATTTAAGCATCTTAATGTACAACTTACTTGAACCAGAAATTAACAAAAAAAAACTACATAGCAATTGATATTGAGAGAATTAAGAAATCGAAGTGACAAGTAGAACCAAAAACAAAATTATCAAGAAAAAAATTAAAAGCTAAAATAGAATAAAAATTAATTAAAAATTAAGTCAAAGAAGGCTTGACTTGCAAATACTGTGCATTTTAAGTTGTTAAAATATGTAATTATTTTTTGTGGGACTTTAACTCTCTGAACCCGGCTAGAGTTGAAATTCCATTGCCTCAAAACCTGGAGTGAATTTTCGCTCACTAAAACAGAATGGAATCGCCACGTTCTTTACAGAAATTCCAGGAGGTCGATACCTATGGTTGCCCGATCAATTGTCAACAAAGAAAGGAACTACATTTTCAATAAAAAAATCCCCCCAGGCTCCCGAAACCGCCCGTATCCGGTTTCTGTCGAACGGCGGTTTAGGGCGGCATAGGACTCATAGGGTTAAAATCTTTATTTGCGTTTTCTGGAAAACTGTTATTTTCATTTTTTTGTATTGCGATAAATCTCATTTCTTTAAAAATTTTTTAATATATTCAAATGAAATTTTACCACTATGTTCTATATATCTATAGGTATCTTATGAACCTCAAATATAGCTTTAAAGTGTATAATTATTTATTTTAAAGCTGTTTTTATTTTAAAAATTGATAGTTTTTTCTTGTAAAAACCTGTTGCGAATACAAACTTTGGTGTATCTCAGTAACTTTAAGTGGCACTGAAATATTCTGCTATACGACACAGTAATGTATAACAAATATATTATGGAAACAAAAAGTGAAATGCATGCATTAGAATTTGTTATAGGAAGTTCGGCGTCAATTTTTTTGGCGTTTGAACGTCAATTTTTACCAAAAATGGCCAAAGTTCCGAAAATAAAACTAATGTTCATTAAAATAGCATTTGAATTCACAATTTTATGGACCAATATAACAGAAAACATAAGCGTTGAATAAAAAATATCCTATTTATCCAAAAAAAGTGCGCCGAAGGCAGGCACATACCTTAAGTGACGAAATAAAATCCTTTTCCGATCGGTATGAGATCAGAATTTCTGATTTTCTGGCTCAAAACAGTTGCTTACGAAACCGATAAATCCTTGATTCTAGATTACGTTAGAAGAGAAATACCATATTATTAAACAAATTGTTCAAGTTTGTTATTTTCACTGAATCTTTTCTTTGGCTGTGGAAATATGTTATTGGGATCAATCGACGCGACATCGGTTAGATTATTACGATCAAAACATCTTTAAATTATAGGTAACTAACGCTTACCTTTGTTTTGGTCGTATCAGGTTTTTTCTTCATACTGGAGTGGCTCTTAATCTAATCTGAAATCTCTTTGTTATGTGGCAGGTATGAAGTCAGGGAGTAAATCTTTAAGAATGAAAATATTTAATAATGATTAAGTTTACATGACTAATTTTATATTTACATTAGTTAGAAAAAGGGGATTACAAAGACGCGCGTAGCAAAGTTGGCCGCTAAAACCAAGAGAGAGCAAGGTAAACAAAACCCCTGGTGGCGGGGAAGGAAAGTTCTCTTCAGTTAAGTTCAGTCCCTGGTGGTTTCCGACAGTTAGATAATTGCTCATCACATGGAACATCTAAACGCATATGGTCTGTGTCGCATATATCTGTGATGTAAATTCACATTCCATTTCAACAAACAAGGTACGCAATGGATTTAAAAATTAAACTGTCCTTCTGTATTTGACATGTGAGCTTGAACTGACTCCAACTGTTTCTTCAAAAATCATAGTACATCTATCACGAAATGAATTATTTTTTAACTCTGAAACAAACCAGAAAATGTAGAGGTATACAAACAATACTACTTTGAAGTGTTCCAAACATTTTGCTCAATACTGTCCGACCTCGAAAATCCTGACTTCTAAAATAGGAGACCTCCGAAAACCGGACGATTTTTTTCCAACTCATGACGAGAACAAAATTAGCTAAATAAATTTTAAACCAGAACGCTTGAGGCAAGATGCGGAAATTCCAGTCATTCTATTCATTTTAAACTACTATTTATTTTTTTTTGTCTTTGTATCATTTTTTAATGCCTCTTTATGTTTTTATTGTTTAAAAAGTGTTTTTATATGGAGTTGTTGGAATTGACGTCAACGTGTAGATCAGCATACGTCTCGATTGGTTGCGCATGCGCAAACGTCAGAGGCGTTACCAAGGCAACCATTTGTCGTTGTCTAGCGACTCCCGGGTCTATTCTGAAGACGTCTGCACATGCGCGTTTAATTGTGACGTAACTTATCTACACGGTGACATCAGAACCTTGACATCTCCATTGGTTTAAATAATATATCTAAATTCCGGACCTTCCAAACCCCCAAGTAGTCCGTATTTTCGAGGTTATACTGTGTTTCCTTTTGATAAATGCATTATTAGATTGTTTTATTTTTTCTTCCGTGCCTTTCTCATTTTTATTTAGCCTATTCATCCTCTGACAGAGAGTGATGAGGGGCATATGTCATCGGATTCAATCGCATGCTGTTGTCATACTTCTCTGTTTGCCTCTCTACAAATGTACAACATGGATCGCTGGCAGGGGCGTGTAGCTGTCGTGACCGGGGCGTCCGCGGGCATCGGTGCGGAGTTATTCCGAGCCCTGGTGCGTCACGGTATGAAGGTGGTGGGTTGTGCAAGAAGCATGGACAAAATCAAAGCAATTGCAGAAGAAGATGCCATGAAAGCTTCTCATGGAAAATTGGTGGGGGTCGGGTAAATCAGAAGCACTTTATATTTTTTCGAATCGGAAATAGTACTTGTCCTGTCGATTAGCAGTAGCTGCTCTTTAGTTGGTGAATTAAATTAAAAATTATTTGATGAGGAATGAAGTTAAAAATTAGTAATTATAGAAAAAAAAATCCTTGAGCACCGTGAATTAGGAATTGCGCTGGAAATCAGTAATATTCATGTAAACCATTTTTTCTGAATGAAGCATGAACTCTTGCCGCTATCTACTCTATATCGGCTACAAAAACGAATCTATGAACGAAAGTTTTTTCTGCATATCCAAATGTATATGCAAGTAGAAAAAGGGAGGATTCTTTTAATAAGTTGAAAAATTTGAATGATTTTTTTAGCAAAACTTTAATGAAATGTTTCAACATACAGCAAATTTCTGTCTTGATTTCGGTTTCAAATTATGAAAAATCTGTCAGAGGCAACCTCTGTGTATGATTTTGCGACTTCAAAGCACAACTATTGTCTTACCGCCACGAGAAAAGCCCGAGACACTAGACATCCAGATGGTGGTCGTTATGGAAACGAGATATTCCACTGCATTTTGGGGGTGAAGAATAGGGCTTCGTTTTGTTTGGCGCAGATAGAATCGGAGGAAATCTTATTTCGCTTTGTACTTTGGTCGAAAAGGAATTCTCGCCTAACGAAGAGCGCTTAGTTTGCCAAATGTTGCGGCTGATTTTATATCCGTTTCCCTCCTTTCTTCTACTCGTCTACGTGTGGCAACCCTGTTCAGGGTTTTTCTCCTGGCGGTAGGACAGTACATCCTCCACATGGGATCGGGACTCTCAATTTAAGACCTGATGCAAACTTACTATAATAATCAAGGAGAGTTTTTGAATATTGGTCAGATTGTTACTTTAAAATCACGGAAGAAATTCAAATATTTTATGAGACCTTTGATTAAATTTTTTATTTCTGTGTGAATAACGCGTTCTATGCGAACAAAATTCAAAGATTTTTGTTTACAAGTGTAGCAAATTTGGTGTCTTTTCTTTACAGACTTAATTCAGTAAGAAAAAACAACAAAGATAATTTCAATCTGTGGCAATTAAATCTTCGCATCTATATTGCAGGCGCAACTTGGCAAATGAGTCCGATATCCTGTCGATGTTTGACGAGATCCGCCGGACTTTCGACCGCCTGGACGTCTGCATCAATAATGCCGGACTCGGTTACGAATGTTCTTTACTGACCGGATGTACGTCGTACTTCAGAAACATGCTGGATGTGAGTATCCAATTGACAATATTTTTTTGATGACTACGCGAAACAAAAAAGGACAGCATGGATGAACCGCAGACTAATGCAATACAGAGTGTAGTCATAAATTATTGGACCCATTTCAAAAATTATAAGAAAACCCTAAAATGTAGCTTTTTTGTAAAGAGAGAGTAGCTCAAAGAGTTATTTTCTTGATAAGTAACGCGCCATTACGGCTCACTAAATCTGCTGCAGCGGGAAATTCCCAAAATAAGTGTCAAAATGGCTACCGTGCAACACAAGGCACGTCTCTGGTTCCGCGAAAACAAATCAATTGTAACAACCCAAAGTTGTTTTCGCCTAGGATATCGAAATGGTCAGACACCAAGTTAGAACTCCATCGAGCAATTTAGGGAAGCAGGAAATGTGCATCGTAGGAAAGGTTTCGATGCCAACTCCCCCAACCTCAGAAGTAACTTGATATCTTCGTAAACATCCGGTCACTACATGACGCGTTCAGTTATTCCCTTTGTCGCGTCTCCCGTTGGTAGCATCTCTCAGTTTTAGGTTAGTAATTTCATTTCTTTTATTTGTATTTTATTCAAATTCTTGGTTTATCATAATGCTCGGGGTAAATGACAGTGTTTTTTAGCTATATGCCAACACTGTTCGCAGAAAACATTATGATTTCACTAATTTTTTAACGGTTCGTATAGATTTTACTTACCCTGATGAGCATCTATACGCTTTTACCGATTTACTACAGTCTCTCCATTTTATTTTAATATTTTTTGACTTTCATGATATTGATATATTCTCCACAAATCTTCTTGAATTGCAGCATTTTTGCGCATTCGTAGCGTTTGTGTTATATTTTTCTATTTTATTTTATCTTCCCCTTTTATATATATATTCCACTTTCGGCTTTTTCTTACCGCAGATTGCTTTCTTGACATTTTGTTTTTTGAATGTTTACTTTGTATATGTTGCGTTGCTTTTACATTTCTGCTATGTTTGTTTCGTATTTGTACTATGTTTGTTTCGTATATATATATATATATATAATAAAGAAAACATAGAAAGAAAAACAAGAAAACACTTTGTAAAACCAAAAAAATAATAAAAAGGAACAAAAACGCCAACGTCCGGTACGCGTCATCAGCAAGAGAAATCCCGAACGGGCGCAAGCAAAAATTTTTTGTATATGTTTGTATATATATATATATATATATATAAATTATATTATAATAAAATTATATTATTATTATAATTATAATATAAATTATATATATAAATTATATTAATTTTTAAAAATATTAAATTATATATATGTAATGATTGAGAAATTTTCCCATCTTTAAAATAAATCTTTTTTAACGACAGTTTATTTTTAATCACGAACGAATTATTTCTACTTCAATCCTATGATAAAAAAAAATTCTACTGTAACTAGAGTCGCAATATTTCTAGAGCCTCAACTTCGATACTTCCCCTTTTTGGTATCATAAAAACTCGCGGCGTCTGTGTAATTTTCTCTTTCGTAATCATGTAACGCATTGAGCAAGTCACGCCGTTTCAGGCGTAATTCTCCACTCCTGGCCATGGATTTAATATTCCCATAATCTTTAAAAGTTTAATCTTAATATATTATTGAGTACTCTATAACTTATATTTGATTTTGCTTATCGTCGAAATGTAATAAAATGTTTTAGACATTTAACGACTGCAATCTTCTTCAACTACCTCTACACTTCACTTAACGGAACAACGTTACATATATACATATATATATACATATATATATATATAATTCAAATTGGATAACGAAGACCAAAAATTAAAAGCATAAATAAGTTATTTTACATTACATTTTTATCATCAATAAAGTTTTCTTGGGAGGGGGGCCTCAAAATAATTTTGCGCCTGTGACCTCATATCGTCAAAATCCGCCACTGCATCTTGCTCCTTGCGTTTTCCATCTTTTCCTTAAGCTGAAAGAGTTTCTGGGCGGTAAACGCTTTGTAAGTGATGAAGAGTTGGAAAATGCAGTGACCACCTGGCTTGTTGAACTTGCGGCGGAGGAGTATGACATGGGAAATCTGAAGCTCGTGGACAGATACGACAAATGTTTAAATGTAGGAGGTGATTATGTAGAGAATTGAAGGAAGATTCCGGTATGTTATAGAATTGCTTTTTCCAATAAATACTGTGTTATTCATTTTGTATAACTAAACGGTCTTCATTTTCTGGATGACCTTCGTATATTAATATTGTCTTTCGTACATTCAGTCATGGGCTCAGGTCCAAAGAGGTACAGATATTTGTATTGACCGATTTTTTTCAAAGACATTTCTGATTGTCGTCAGTTTTACAAATAAATAAATATATTTGATGCCTTCACTTATCTTTCAATCTAAACATGTTATCTTCCTGTCAAGGGATAAAAATCATTATAAGATATATAATTTTTTATCGAAAATTTAAATAATTTCGATTCTGCATTGTGTTATTAGAACACAAATAGCTATACTTTTAATTTAGTTATTTGTTAAATTTTTGTATTTATTTATGGTTCTTTTTGATTCTGCGATTCAATTAAATCTCCCAGCTTTGAAATTAAACTTCTTTCCTCTTTTTGAAGAATACAGCTCATGCAAGAAGCGAAACAACTTAAATGATTCCTTTAATTCTTTGCAAGCAACTGATTAGAAAACCGATTTTTATTGAGAATAAGAGTGTATATTGTATGGGGGTATGATAATTATAAAACGTTAATGCCAGGTAGGTGCCCAAAGTTAAAATTTAGATTAAAATATATATAAATTATTAAATCAATACTGGGTACTGAAATATAAAACACAATAATATGCAATTCTAGCTACACTCATATAAATCACCTACCTTTGCAGACCTGAAAAATCTTGGCCGTTAAATAAATTATCTGAAAACACTTTAGTACATTGCAAAATTGTGAGATCAAATTAGAAAAATTGAAACAGACTCAAAATATTAAAATTTAAATCTTTTTATTATAGAATAGTTTAAATTAAATCATCACTGCCATGAGTTATACATATACAAAAAGGATGCACATAACTAAAAAATGTAATAACCAAATAAAAAAAATGTAGCTACATATATTGCAAAGCACTGCTGGCTTAAAAAAAATAGTAATGAGGATACTAAGTAAAAACAACAAATTCATAAAACATTTTTTGCTTCTGCAGAAAAAAAATTGTGGTACGTTGACGATGCAAACCGCAGTCTTTGTTTGCTTGTGGAAACTTATTAAAACACAAGATGTATGAAAAATTTCTAAGAAATAGCACTTTCATAAAATTATGTATTCAGCACTCGGTGATTCAGTCGCATTATTGGTGCACAAACACGCTTCCATGAGAACTTCCCTCTATCTACTGTTAAAGTAAAGAAATTTTGAAGGGCAGGCTGTTCAATCATTACAACCTGATCATTTCTAGTGTACTGCAATCACTTATTGCAGGGCTTGGTAGGTTGAATATTCAGTTAGCTCAAGCTACTGATTTGGATAGCGCAAAATTCGCACCAAAAGCTGTCACAATAACCTCCATTGCATACATGAACACGAAGAACACACAAACTTTGGATGACACCATTCAAAGCTTGAAGATTTCAAACTCGCAGCAAAAAAAACATAACATCACCAAAAACTTGTTGGAGAATCGAACTCTTTCTTTTAAATTACCAACGGAAAAAAAATAAAATGACAAGCTCCCTGAAGGCCCAAAGGTCTCCAGGAGCCCAACGGCCCTGGGGCCCGCAGCTGCAAAAACTCCAAACACTCGTTCAGTCAAGCACAAAGGAATTGATTTTACATAACGGAAAAAAGCCTCCAGCCAGAGACGCCAAAACCTGATAACGCCAAAATTCCTACGCGAACCAAGATGGCGAGGAAATAGACCCGTTGAAAATTTTATTTATAAATTAATAAAGTTGAAACATTAATGGAAACAACATCAAATGTTAAGACAAATAATATTTAAGTCGAATACAAAGTAAATAATTAAGAAAAATTTAGATATTTAATGAAACTGCTAAAAATTACCGTTTGAATTTCAAAAGTTCCCAGAAATGCCACACGAGATGATAGAAACTTTGGTGGCGAAGAATTAAATAATTAAAAATACTGATAAAACCGAAAAATGATGTAGATGCAATTTTTGCAATCTGACAGTGTGCTATTATATTATATTCATAATTTTTTTTCTAAAATTAAATGTGAAACTACAAAAATTAAGGCAGTACATCACAATTGTTAGCCCGGCAGAAGTTAACAGCTTGCAACTCCTATGTGATGTGATCTTATTTCTTCATGATAGATTTTTGTTTATTATAATCAGTATGTGTTCCAGTACAAATTGTTCTCTTACAGGTGAATGTGGTAGGACTGTCTATCTGTACTCAACAGTCTGCCAAACTAATGCAAGAGAAAGAAATATACGACGGTCAAATCATTAATATTAGCAGGTAGCTTTGATTACACCACAATGAAATAAAATTTTGATTTTTGATTTCATTTTCGATTTCTCGATAAGTCATGCAACACATAGTAGGCCCAGTCATTTATATATATATATATATATATATATATATATATATATATATATAAAATAAATATAACTAATATATGGTAACTGAACGAAGCATGTG